>APFE031026245.1:91973-106248 GCA_000404065.3 Pinus taeda
AGGTGCTCTTCCCAACTTTGGCTGAAGATCAGAATGTCATCCAAGTATACCACTACAAATGAGTTGGTGAATGGCCGCAAGATGTCATCCATTAACCTCATGAAGGTTGTAGGAGCATTTGTCAATCTAAAAGGCATAACCAACCATTCGAAAAGGCCCTCCTTGGCTTTGAAGGTAGTCTTCCACACATCAAAGGGTTCGGTTGGTACCTGGTGATATCCTGACTTCAGATCGATCTTACTAAAATATTTTGCCCCCTTTAGTTGGTCCAGGAGGTCATTAATCCTCAAGATCAGGTACCTATTACAGACAGTGATCTTGTTCAGCGCCCGATAGTCAATACAAAATCTCGAAGTCCCATCCTTCTTCTATACCAACACGATCGGGCTCCCACAAGGCGATGAACTCAGACGGATGTGACCTTTTTGTAGCAGCTCCTGAATCTGCCTCTTGATTTCATCATTCTCTAGAATGGAGCATCGATAGATTGGTCCATTGGATAGCAACGCACCTGGGGTCAGATCGATGGAGTGCTTGACCTAACAATGCAGAGGAACCCCTACGGGGGAGGTGAAGATGTCGTCGTACTCCTCCATGACCTTGTCCATCTGTAGTTGCCGTGCGGAGGGGCCCTGTTTGGAGGTCGTGGCCACCGGATTCTTCTTTCCTTGAGGGCGTATCATCAGGAAAATAAATTTCCCGATTTTGGAAATGAGCTTACTACACTATTTTGCAGTAACCAAAGAGATGGCGGTAGGCGGTGCTACCTCCGGTATCTTGTATAGCTTATTTCCCAATGTAACAATAACAGCACGGGACCATGATTCATACATAACATGTCACTTCCATAAGTATGGTTGTCCTAATAATACATCACAAACTTCAAGGGGAGCAATGTCACACAATACCTCATCCGTGAAGGGCTTGATGTTGTATGGAAGGCGACACTGTTGGCTCACGCGAAGATCCCATCCTTGGTGAAGCCAACAAATGGTGTACGGTTGTGGATGTGTTGTGGTCAATAGGCCCAACCGTTTCACAACCTCTGCCAAAATGAGGTTCTTTTGGCTCCCACTATTGATAATGAACTGTAGCGGAGAGCCCTTTACCCACATCTAGGAGTGGAAGAGATGCTCCTCCTCCTCTGGATCTTCGGGTTCTTCCTTCTGTATCTTCGTGGTGGCAATGGTGGCATTGGGCTCCGCATCGATAATTTTCTTCCCTTTGTCATTCCCTTTATCGGGTTCTGACTCAAAGTCAGAACATGCATTTGATTCTGAAACCTTTAGCTTAGCCACCAGTGACTGCTTGGCCCAACACTCACTTGTGTTGTGAGTGGAGCTCTTATGGAACTCACACCATTTTCCCGTGTCCTTTTTCGGCTTTGTGGCACTATTCTTTGCTTGCAACTTTGGCGGGTTGTCTTGGGCTGCCTCGCCTTGGCTTTGTCCTTTGTTCTGTGGTTTATGGGCACCTTTCCCTTGCTTCGGATTCACAGATCCAAAGTCTCGCTTCTTCTGTTTAAACTTTTGCTCGACCTTGACGGCATATCGGTATGTTGTGTCGAGCGAGGAGATGTTTAGGAACTCTATTTCTTCCTGGATGTACTTGTGCAGGTAGCCACAGTATTTTAGTATCAAAGGCTGCTCTGAATCCTTGATACCCAACTTTGTACGAAGGGTATGGAAAAGATTGGTAAACTTCGACACGTCTTGGTTCCTTCCCTGCCGTAGCATGGTCCACTTTATGTATTGATCCTCATAGCTTATGATAGGGTAGTACGGCTCCTTGATGGCATCTTAGAATGAATCCCAGGTGGGTGCGGCTGAAAATAGTGAGCCGGTATTTTCATCCTTTTGCTTGCAATAGGTTTCCCACCAGTCCTTGACGTGGGGGTTGCTTTGAGAAGAGCGAAAGCAATCTTTTCCTGACTCAAAAATTCATGAACAGAAAAATAACCCTCTAGTAGATTTAACCATTTATCTACAACATCTACATCTATCTAACCCTCGAATATGGGGATTTCAAAATCAACGTGTACCTTAAAGGGTGTGGCATTTCCAGAGTAGCTGCTGGAAGCCGATGCGTCCCTTCTGGGTAGCCATTGAAGGATCTGGGCAAAGTTGTCCATCATAGCATTCCTTTGTTGCTCGAGGGCTTCTTCGAGCAAGATTTTGATAGGATCTCCTGCCCCCTCATCTTTCTTCTCATCCGCCATGGGAGGCCGTTGAGATTTGCAAGGTTGGTCTTGCAAAAGTTCGACCAGTTCAAGCCCTAACTCCTTATATCCCGACCTTGTTGAGGGCATGCAAAGGAAAATAGAGAAAAAGCAGACCGCTCTGATACCACTGATCCATATTTAAATAGGAATGCAAAAAATTATAGAGAAAACCATAAACACAGATATAATACTTCATTTCATTAATGTAAAATACTGAAATATGCTTACAAACAATAATGGAAATAAACTAGCTAGGGTGATGGTAGCTTATCTCTGAGAAGAGATGTGGCAGCTACATGCCTCTGAACTGTCTTACAATGAGACTTGAAGGCCTATTTATTGTTGAGAAATAATGGAAAACCCTAAACATCCAAAAACCTAACCCAAGAAGATGAAACGCCAAACTGTGGGCCCCATTTTGGTAAATTGGTACATCAACTTCCCAGGGCCGTAACTTTGGCATATGATCTTCGTTTGACATGCACAACATCTCATTAGAAATATCTATCTGAGAAATACAACTTTGGGAAGAGCAACACCGGTCCATGGACCTTTCTTGCTCCTAGTTTTCCCAAAAAACATCGTTTGGGGCCTCAAAACGGCTCCGAAAGTACAGGACCCAAAAAAATACTAAAGGTAGTAAGTTGTGCTACAATTAAGGAAACTGAAAATGCTAAGAGAAACAACGGTGGGGGTCCAAGTGGACTTGGTAGGTGGCCACCAATGTCCACCCAGATCAGACCCCCACCATTGTTTCTCTCAGCATTTTCAGTTTCCTTAATTGTAGCGCAACTTACTACCTTAGCGGTTTTTCGGGTCCTGAACTTCCGGAGCCGTTTTGAGGCCCTATACGACGGTTTTTGGGAAAACTGGGAACAACATGGGTCCATCGACATGTTTCTCTTCCCAAAGTTGTATTTCTCGGATAGATCTTTCTAACGAGATGTTGTGCACGTCAAACGGAGATCATATGCCAAAGTTACGACCCCGCAAAGTTGATGTACCAATTTACCCAAACGGGGCCAACAGTTTGACATTTCATCATCTAGGGTTAGGTTTTTGGATGTTTAGGGTTTTCCACTATTTCTCAACAATAAATAGGCCTTCAAGCCTCATTGTAAGATAGTTTAGAGGCTTGTAGCCGCCACATCTCTTCTCAGAGATAAGCTACCTTCGCCCTAGTTGGTTTATTTCCATTACTGTTTGTAAGCATATTTCAGTATTTTACATTAATGAAATGAAGTATTATTTCCATTGCATATCTGTGTTTATGGTTATCTCTGTAATTTTTTACATTCCTGTTTAAATCCAGATCAATGATCTTGTTCAGCGCCCGATAGTCAATACAGAGACTTCAAGTCCCATCCTTCTTCTATACCAACACGATTGGGCTCCCACAAGGTGATGAACTCAGACGGATGTGACCTTTCTATAGCAGCTCCTAAATTTGCCTCTTGATTTCATTGTTCTCCAGAATGGAGCACCAATAGATTGTTCCAATGGGTAGCGATGCACCTGGGGTTAGATCGATGGAGTGCTTGACTTGACAGTGCAGAGGAACCCCTACAAGGGAGGTGAAGATGTCCTCGTACTCCTCCACGACCTTATCCATCTATAGTTGTCGTGCGGAGGGGCCCTGTCTGGAGGTTGTGGCCACCGTCTTCTTCTTTCCTTGAGGGCATATCATCAAGAAAATAAATTTCCCAATTTTGGAAATGAGCTTACTGCATTGTTTTGCAGTAACTAAAGAGATGGCGGTAGGCGATGCTACCTCTGGTATCCTATATAGCTTATTTCCCAATGTAACAATAACAGCACGGGGCCTTGATTCATACACAACATGTCGCTTCCACAAGTATGGTTGTCCTAATAATACATCACAAACTTCAAGGGGAGCTGTGTCACACAATACCTCATCCGTGAAGGGCTTGATGTTGTATGGAAGGTGACACTATTGGCTCACGCAAAGATCCCATCCTTGGTGAAGCCACCCAATGGTGTATAGTTGTGGATGTACTATGGTCGGTAGGCCCAACTCCTTCACAACCTCTACCGAAATGAGGTTCTTTTGGCTCCCGCTATCGACAATGAACTGTAGGAGGGAGCCCTTTACCCACATCTGGGAGTGGAAGAGACGCTCCTCCTCCTCTAGATCTTCAGGTTCTTCCTTCTGTATCTTTGTGGTGGCAATGGTGGCATTGGGCTCTGCATAGATGATTTGCTTCCCTTTGTCATTGCCCTTATCAGGTTCTGACTCAGAGTTAGAATGTGCATCTGATTCTGAAACCTTTAGCTCAGTCACCAGTGACTGCTTGGCCTGACACTCACTTGTGTTGTGATTGGAGCTCTTATGGAACTCACACCATTTTCCCGTGTGCTTTTTTGGCTTCGTGGTGCTATTCTTTGCTTGCAGCTTTGGCGGGTTCTCTTAGGCTGCCCCACCTTGGCTTTGTCCTTTGTTTTGTGGTTTAGGGGCACCTTTCCCTTGTTTCGGATTCGCAGATCCAAAGTCTCGCTTCTTCTGTTTAAACTTTTTCTTGACCTTGACGACATATCGGTATGGTGTGCTAGGCGAGGAGATGTTCAGGAATTCTATTTCTTCTTGGATGTACTTGTGTAGGTAGCCACGGTATTTTAGTATCAAATGTCTCGGAATCCTTAATACCCAACTTTGTGCGAAGGGTATGGAAAAGATTAGTAAGCTCTGACACATCTTGATCCCTTCCTTGCTGCAACATGGTCCACTTTATGTATTAATCATCATAGCTTCCAACAAGGTAGTACTGCTCCTTGATGGCACCTCGGAATGAATCCCAGGTGGGTGCAGCTAAAAATAGTGAGCCGGTATTTTCATCATTTTGCTTGTAATAGGTTTCCCACTAGTCCTTGACGTGGGGGGCTACTTTGAGAAGAGCGAAAACAATATTTTCCTGACTTGAAAAAACATGAACAGAAAAATAACCTTCTAGTGATTTAACAATTTATCTACAGCATTTGCATCTATCTGACCCTTGAATATGGGGATTTCAAAACTAACTTGTACCTTAAAGGGTGTGGCGTTTCGAGAGTAGTTGCTAGAAGCCGATGCGCCGCTTCTGGGTAGCCACAGAAGGATCTAGGCAAAGTTGTCCATCATAGTATTCCTTTGTCACTCGAGGGCTTCTTCGAGCAATATTTTCATAGGATCTCCTACCCCCTCAGCTTTCTTCTCATCCACCATGGGAGGCCATCGGGATTTGCGAGGCTGGTCTCGCAAAGGTTCTACCAGTTCAAGCCCTAACTCCTTATATCCCGACCTCATTGTGGACATGCAAAGAAAAACAGAGAAAAAGCAAACCTAGCTCTTATACCACTGATCTGGATTTAAACAGGAATGCAACAAATTATAGAGATAACCATAAACATAGATATGCAGTGGAAATAATACTTCATTTCATTAATGTAAAATACTGAAATATGCTTACAAACAATAATGGAAATAAACTAGCTAGGGCAATGGTAGCTTATCTCTGAGAAGAGATGTGGCGGCTACATGCCTTTGAACTATCTTATAATGAGGCTCAAAGGTCTATTTGTTGTTGAGAAACAATGGAAAACCCTAAACATCCAAAAACCTAACCCTAGAAGATGAAACGCCAAACTGTGGCTGCCATTTGGGTAAATTAGTACATCAACTTCCCAGGGTCGTAACTTTGGCATATGATCTCTATTTGCCATGCACAACATCTCATTAGAAAGATCTATCTGAGAACTACAACTTTGGGAAGAGCAACATCGGTCCATGGACCCATGTTGCCCCTATTTTTCCCAAAAAACGTTGTTTAGGGCCCCAAAACGGCTCCGGAAGTTCAGGACCCAAAAAATGGCTAAAGATAGTAAGTTATGCTACAATTAAGGAAACTAAAAATGCTAAGAAAAACAATGGTGGGGGTCCAGGTGGACTTGGTAGGTGGTCACCAACGTCCACCTGAATTAGTAGCTTTCAGAAGCATTTGAGCATTGTAAACACAAATTTTTACACTTTTCAACATAATAGAGAAGCTCAAGCCATTAGCGGCTGGACCAAGGAGATGTAGCTCAGGAGGGGTGAACTCCTTTATCATGTGCTTGTTGTAATGTGTTTTTGATGATGTTTATTCTATTGTTTAGTTTTTTTATGTTAAATTTCTCCTAAAATTAACATAAAAACTCTTCATTTCAATTGCAAAAAATCATGAATCCTTAAGCACAATGAAAGAATTTTGTTTATATTCTGAGGAGGATCTTAGCACTACAATCTAATATTCTAAATTAGAGCAATTTGGTATCATAGCACTAGGTTTTATTTGTGAAAGGATTTAACAATTTTCAAGTTTATGTCATGCTTACAAAGTTAAAACTCAAAAGAGGAAAAGGGAATCTAGTTGGAAGCCCTGAAGTTGGGTCAAGGGGAAGGAGAGAAAGGTTGCCACAATCTCCAATACCAGTTCCGCCTCAAGTTGCACTTGAGGATGCAGAGATCATGTATCATGAAGGAGGACCTACAAATATGACAGAAGATGAGAAGACCTTAAGAAAGGCTTTCTTTGATCTGACAGTGATGGTGAAGGTCCTCTATGAAGAGAGGAATACCAAGGTTCAAGGGGAAAGTTCCAAACCTCCCAAAGGAGAAGGTTCTTTAGGAGGAGGTAATTGAAATGGAGACAAACCTCCACCCTCTCCACCATCTTCTTCATCTTCTTCTTCAAAATCATCTTCACCCTCTTCCACTAACACAACCCTTACTCATACTCATCATCATACTTCAAAAGGAATTGGTAAATCAAATTTTTTAAAACTTGGTGTTAAATTTGAGATTCCCATGTATAATGGTGAATTGAATGCAGAGAAGCTTGATAATTGGATTCATCAATTGGAGGTCTATTGCAGGATTCAAAACTTTCAAGAGGATGACATAAAGATTCAGTTAGGTTCCTTGAGAATGGAGGGTGAAACACTAGTATGGTGGGAATCAAAGACCCAAGAGGAGGTTAAAAAATGTGGTAAGATCTAAATTTCTTGGAATGATTTCATTGCTACAATCGAAGGAAAATTCTACCCTCTAACTTATATGCAGAAAGGCGTCATGAATTGGCAGAACTTTAGACAACTTAAAGGTCAAAATGTGCAAGATTACACCCAAGAATTTAGAAAAAGATCTTTTATGTTAGGTGTAGATTTGCAATCACAGGACACATTTCTGAAGTACATAGAGGGTTTACACAATTACCTTATGCATATTTTCTTAATGTTTAATCCCAATAATTTAGATGATGTGTGTGTGCAAGCCACTCATCTTGAGGAAAGAGGGAAAAACACCCTAGAAGAAGGTAGTAAAAACCCATTTAAGAGTAAAGGAAAGGAAAATGCTTTCAAAGGGAAGGAAAAGAAAAATGTGTATATCAAAAAAGGAGATAAAGTTACATGAAAAAATTGTTCCAGAGAGGGTCATAGTGAAGCTCATTATTGGAAGCTTCATCCTGAAATGAGACCAAAGAGAAACAACAACAAAGGAAAAAAAGACAACTACAACCACTAACCAAGATTTGGGATCCAATTCATGTGATGAAACTAAAATCACAGCCATGGGGTTAAAAGGACAAGAATCCATTTCCAACACTAGTTCTTCAGACTCGCAAAATAAAACTCCAAGTGAAAAGAGGAGAATATAACTTTTCACATAAGGGTGATATCAGAACACAACAAGATTGATATGCTTTTCGAAAGTGGATTTCAAGCCAATCTTATCTCTGAAAACATTGTCAAAAGTTTAAATTGGAAACCGTTCCACATCATAAACCATATCCACTTGGATGGGTGTGTGACAATATGCAATTTCAGGTTACTAGAAAGTGCAGATTGAAATTTGCTATTACTGCAAATTTCATAGATGAAGTGAAGCTTGATGTTGTGTCGTTAGATATATGTGGCGTAGTTCTGGGCAGCTCGTACCTCTATGATAGAAAAACTATCTTCCATAGACATGAAAATGAATATAATTTATTCAAAGGTGGAGTAGAATATATTGTGAGAGCTCACAACAAAAAAACAAATCTTTCACTTGTTAATGCAGGGTATATGAAAAGACTAGTCAATTCGAGCGAGAATTTTTTGCTTCTCATGATCAAACCCAAAAATGATGTTGATAATAAAGCTTTTAAAGGTTGTGATTTGAATTTGAAATCTGAATTGGCTAATGTAGTTAACCAATACAATGATATGCTTCAGGAACCAAAGGGATTACCTACCAAGAGAGGAATCCAACATGAGATACAGTTGCAGCAAGATTTTCCTCTTCCTAACATTGGCATGTACAGGATATCAGTGATGGAAAGCATATAAATTAAGAAGAAAATTCAAGAATTGTTGAACAAATGGATCATCAGACCATCTTCCTCATCGTTTGGTTCACCTATTGTCTTGCTGCCAAAGAAGGATGGAACATGGTTCATGTGTGTGGACTTTCATGCATTGAACAAAATTACGGTAAAGAACCATTACCCACTGCCCAGATAGATGATTTACTTGATCAATTGAAAGATGAAAAATATTTTATTAAGTTGGACATAAGAAGTGGCTACCATCAAATTAGAATAGCTAAAGGAGACATTTGGAAGAAAGCATTCAAAACAAAACAAGGTTTGTTTGAATGGCTAGTTATGCCATTTGGTTTATATAATGCTCCTGCTACATTCATGCGTGTGGTGAATGATGTATTGAAGCCATTTCTTGATGATTTTGTCATATTCTACGTAGATGACATCTTAATTTTCAGTAGATATCGTGATGAACATGTCATGCATGTAAGAAAAGTACTTGATGTCTTGAAAAAAGAACAGTTGTATCTTAAGATGTCAAAATGCGAGTTTGGAAAAACTTCTTTAGTTTACTTGGGTCATATTGTTGGAGGAGGTGAGTTGAAAATAGATCCCTCCAAGGTCGATGTAATTGTGAATTGGCCAAGTCACAAGACAATGACAGAGGTAAGAAGTTTTTTGGGAGAAGCCCAATATTGGAGGAAGTTCATTGCTAATTTTTCTCTTATAGTAGCTACTTTGCATGTGTTGAGAAGCATGAAAAATGTTTTTCAGTGGGGAGGCAAACAAAAAAATTCCTTTGATTCGTTAAAGGAAAAGATCAGTACAGCTCCAGTACTCGCACTTCTAGACTTGAGACAGTCATTTGAGATTCATATTGATGTCGGTGATTACACTGTGGGTGCAGTCCTCATGCAACATGGTAAGCCTATCTGTTTTCATTCGGAAAATTTTAATGGTGCAGTGTTTAACTATCCTACATATGACAAGGAATTGTATGCATTGGTGCAAAGTGTGAAAAAATGGAAGCACTAGTTGATGTGTGTTGGGAGTGGGATCCCCCAAGGGAAGTTTTGGGTCTAAAAGCTCATGTTTGAGTTAAATTTTGTAATAAAATAGTAAAGTCTCTGCATTTTATGGTCGTGGAGTGTGAAGGTGTTATGTGTCATAAAGGGAAGTCCGCCCTTAGTTTTATAAAGTAAAGTTGGCTGTAAGAGATCTTCCCATGGTCCACGAAACATGGGATTGTATAAAAATAGCTAAGCTCTAAGTAGTTTGAGAGACATCAATAGAATGATGAATAAGGTAAGAGAGGCATAGCTCTGAAGTAAGAAGTCTTGGGTTGTCATGTAGGTAGAGGCTATGCAGCCCAGTGCGCAGAGGCCTAGGGTAGAAGTCTACAGCTGAGTGTGCGGACCCCTGCAGCTGTGAGCGCAAGGAGGACAGAGTTGTAAACACTTGGAATATATTAATAAAGAAATATATTCTAGAATTATTGTGTCTTTGTTTTGTTATTGCATCTTCATACGTTATTTATGAATTTCCTTTACTATGCTTATGTGATGTGCGAATGAATGCAATTACATTGAATAATTGAACGCAGTTATGATTATCTATTTACACGGTGATAACTATAATTATTGGATAAGATTGTTGACACCTAATCATCAAGATTAGGTGAATACAATGTAAATAAACAAATAAGTAATATGAACATTCATCGGGAGATGAAGTGAATAGTCTCCCTCATGTGTATAATAAATACCAACCTAAAGGAATAACATGAATTGAATTTTGTGGAGTTACTACCTGGCCTGACATGGTATCAGAGCCAGCTCCATTTTTGACATAGTCTTGTAACTCCCTTCTGCTAGTTTCTTGCAGTCTGTTCACTGTTGTACTCTTTGTCCCCTCCATAGTCACTGCCACTGTCTAAACGATGCATTATCTGCATGGCTTTTGCCATAATCATCTTCTACCATCTTCTGTGCATAGACCAATCTGCCCTCTAATGGTTCTTCTTGATGGTCTAGCTGGAATTTTTGGAAATTTAGTGGTATTTTTTACTATCTTGATATCTGAGCGCCTCTTTGCTGCTCAGTCCACTCTGGCCTCCACTTCTTGAAATTGGAATAGCATGAGATTCAAATTTCCCGCTTCAATAATGGAAATTGGTAGCTATTAGGTGAAATTAGGTGGATTGTTGTAGATTTCCCCTTTTTTTGAGCCAATTTTTGTGACTTAGGAATCTCTTCATGCAATTTGGCCTTGGTGTGTTGAATCTCAACATTCATGGTCGTGACCCCTCCCTATTCTTTTAGTTCACGACATTGTCGACTTTTGCTTTGTGGCCTCAATGTCAGACTCAGTGGTGGTATAAACCCTGAAGAAGGAATTGTTTATGGAGATCTGATTCTCCTTCTGTTTGTCAATGTCATGCTTTTCATACTTGTTGCATATGGTGTACACCTGCATGAGAATGTCGATGATGCTCTCTATTAGTTGACCTGGAAGTTAACGTTGTAAGTTAACGCTATCTCTGTCACATGAATTGTGTCTTCCTCCATCGAATGAACCTCTGATGCAAAGTGGTTAATCGTGTGGCTATTGGAATACGAGTCTTCCCACGGTGGTATATTGGTAAAGTGTTGCCCTGATGCTACACTCCAAGAGCTAACTGATCTGGTAAAATAGGTCGCACCGGTAGCAAGGAGAAGAGACACAAAACTATCATTTGCATCGAGTTATGTAAGTTTTTGCACTGAGACACATTGCAAGGGATTTCTGGGTTTGCAATTGTAAAAGATTTTTGACAAAAAAAAAAAACGTACCTCTATTGGAACGCTGTGAAATTGAATGCACTATAAAGTTTTGTGTATTTACGCTGTCCAATTCATATCGTTGTCCAGTTGAATCTGCTGTATAGTTTTGTGTATTTACAACCTTACGTATTGACATTTGAATTTTCTGTCTAGTCATATCAAAAATATATTTTTTCCCTTTAAGAGAAAAAAAATAAAAAATTGCAGCATAAGTTTTTGTTAGAGTATGCATTCAATCATATCCATTGTGGGAATAGTTCTCAATGGCAAAGAGAACTATCCTGAGTGGTCCCGAATGGTAAAACACATGCTCCTTTTCAGTCAGTTGTGGAAAGGAGTGTGTGTTGGAGAAGGAGACAAAGAGCGAGAACAACCTACATCAGACAAAGAGCTCGTCATTTGGGAAAACAAGAACAACAAAGCTTATGCATTAATCGCAGCGTCTGTAAATGAAGAGGTGAGTTGCCATATTTTGCCATTTTTAATTGCTTTTGAAGCCTTACAAAAGCTGAAAGAACTCTATGACTCACATTTTGCACTTGAAGTTGTTCAACTCATGATTAAACTCTTCACTCTTGAACTGCAAAATAATGATCCTCTTGCTCTTGCATCTGAAGTAAAGTCTATAATGCATGATATCAAATCCACTAAGGTTGAATTGGATATTCCTCTTATTTCTTTTCTGAAGGAACTTTATCCTACTTACTCCAATTATCTTGAGTCATTGCAAGCAAATGGAAATCTCAAAGATATCACCTTTAACTCTCTTGTGAAAAAGTTTGCTGAAAGAGAGAAAGCTTTTGGAAAGAAGAAAGCCCCTAAATCTTCTGAAAAGGCTGTGTGCCTTGCTCATAAAGAAAATAATCCTGCTAAAGATTCTTCCAGAGGAAGAGGTGATCAAAGAGAAAGATGAAGATATTTCAGAGGCAGGGGGGGCAGACACTCTCAAGGAGAAAAAGCAGATTTACACTGCAAAAGAAATGGATCACATGATACCTCTACATGCAAGCTACCATGGGACAAAATTAAGCAGCAAAGAGACCAACATAAAGGTAAAATTGATGATACAAACAAAGGTAAAGCACCTTAATCCACTCACTATGTTGTGGCACAATGTAATATTGGAGTAAATGAAGATTTATTTAATGCTTCACTTGCTTCTTGGAAAAATGATTGATTGCTTGACTCAGGAGCAACTTGCCACATGACTCATAGAAAAGATTTTTTTGAAGAATTTACTGACAATTTTGATGGAGCAGTATACTTTGCAGACCAATCAAAAATCAAGCCATCGGGGCTTAGCACAATCAAGCTTAAATTTCCTGGTCTTCTAGACTTTCTTCTACACCATATTCTATATCTCCCATAGCTGAAGAGAAACTTGCTATCCTTGGTTCACATCCACCAGCAAGGTCACTGTATTCATATGTTTGATGGCAAGCTTGAGGTGAGAAAAGCATCTGACCACTCACTTCTCATGAGGGGAATAGAAGAAGAAAGGCTTATCAAGCTGCAAGTTACCTCTACTTATACACAACATTTGTCATACAATTCTCATTTGAAGAAGGTACACTTCCATCAAGTTTATTATGGCATGCTAGATTTGGACATTTGAACTATGACAACCTCTGCTTGTTGAAGAAAAATGGTGTTGCTGGTTTGCCTACAATTCCTAGGAAATTTAAGCAATGTGATGCTTGTATTCTAGGAAATCATAGCAAACAATATTTTCATGATTCACATTCAAGAGCACATAGAAAACTTGAACTCATTCATTCAGATTTATGTGGTCCAATGCCTATTCCTTCTGCAATTGCAAATAAATATATGATGACATTTATTGATGACTACACCAGAATGTGTTGGGTTTATTTATTGAAGAACAAATCTGATGCTTTTCAAACATTCAAGAACTTTCATAAATGGATTGAAAATGATGTACAATCTCATATTGGGTCTATTCACACTAATAATGGAAAAGAATACACATCAAATGAATTTGAAAACTATCTTCACCAAAATGGGATCAAACATCAAACAACTATACCTTATAATCCACAACAGAATGGTGTAGCTAAAAGAATGAATAGGACAATCTTAAATATGGTATGATCCATGCTCTTCTTCAAAAATGTAAAGATAATGTTTTGGGCTGGTGTTGTTCTATGTAATACATATATAAAGAATAGATGTCCATCTAATGCTATTAGAAACCAGACTCCATATGAAATGTGGTATGGGCATGTTCCTTCGGTAAATCATCTCAGGGTCTTTGGTTCCACTTGTTATGCCTTGCTACCAAAGGTACATAGAAACAAACTTGGTGCAAGAAGTCGTAAGTGTATCTTCTTGGGGTATTCAAACACCTCCAAAGAATATCGTCTCTATGATGAAGAAAATAAAAAGTTTGTTATATCTAGAGATGTAATTTTTCTTGAATCATCCAAAACTAAAAATGTTGTTGAGCGGCAACTTGATCGCTTGGATAGATTCGCAAAAGCAAAATCATTTCAAGAATTTGATAATCATATTCCACATCTTGAAGGGGGGATTCCTATACTATATTAACATGTGGAATCTTCTTCTGAAGAACACTCTCCCCGCATTAAACTCCAACAACAGATGATGCTTTAAGTGATGTGATTGATATAATTGGGAGACTCAATCTTGATTCAGTCCCAACTCAATAAATGGAGCAGTCTGGACCATCTGAGAAAGGTCCCACAAAGTGGCTAACAAAGGCACTTGAAAGTGTTCATCCTGATGAGGTTGGAAAGGCAGGAACTAGAAATTCAAACCGGCAAAATGGAGGTGATGTAGATGACTCTAATTCACCTGTTGATATGGATGTTTCTTATGATTGTGAATTGAACTTGTCTACAAATTTTGAACCAACT
>APFE031026245.1:106349-122782 GCA_000404065.3 Pinus taeda
GAATTGAACTTGTCTACAAATTTTGAACCAACTTCCTTCAAAGAAGTTGCTTCTCATGATGAATGGAAAGAAGTGATGCAAAAGGAGTATGATGCCCTCATAAAGAACGACACTTGGAAGCTAGTTAATCCTCCATTAGGAACCAAACCAATTGGCTGCAAGTGGGTCTACAAGAACAAGTATAAATTTGATGGCTCACTTGATAAGCACAAAGCTAGGCTTATGGCAAAAGGTTTTGCACAGAAGGAAGGGGTCGATTATGAGGAGAATTTTTCCCCCACAGAAAAATGGGCTACCATCCAGACACTCTTTGCCCTAGCAACTCAGAATGGTTGGAATGTCCATCAAATGGATGTGAAAACTACTTTCTTGAATGGAGATCTAAAAGAGAATGTTTCATGTCCCAGCCTGAAGGATTTGCTATGAAAGGACATGAACATTAAGTATGCAAACTTGTGAAGTCCTTGTATGGCCTCAAACAAGCACTGCGAGCCTGGTATGAAAAACTAACTGAGCATATTCTGAAACTCAATTTCAAACATTATGATCTTGATGATGCAACTTTATTTGTCAAGAAAGTTGGCAAAACAGATGTATATCTTGTAGTATATGTAGATGATCTTTTGATGACAAAGAACAATGAAAGCTACATTGCATCCATAAAGAAGGAATTGGGGAAAAGATTTGAGATGACTGATTTGGGCTATGTTCATTACTAGCTTGGTATTGAAGTAACCCAACATCCAAAGTAAATATTTCTTTCTCAAAAGAAATACATTGGAGATTTGTTGAATAGGTGTGGTAGGACAGAATGCAATCCTCTTACTACTCAAATGGAACAAAACTTAAAGCTTACATCTATTGAAGGAAAAGAATTTGAGGATGCAACAAAATATAGACAGCTTGTAGGAAGTCTCAACTACCTAACTACTACCAACCCAAACATTTCATTTGCTATTGGAATCCTCTCCAGGTTTATGCAAAATCCTTGTGAGAGACATTGATTTGCTTCAAAAAGAGTTCTAAGGTAATTGAAGGGAACTCAAGACTTTGGAATCAAGTATACACAGGTGGACGACTTCAGTTTTATTGGATACTCTGATTCAGACTTCGATGGAGACAAACAAACTGGGGTATCTACTTCAAGATATGCTATGAGTCTTGGATCAGGAGTTGTCTCCTGGAGATCACGAAAACAATCAGTTCCATCAGATTCCACAACAGAAGTAGAATACGTGGCAGCAGCTGAAGCAACAAAAGTAATTGTGTGGCTCAAGAAAATTCTTGAAGATTTGCAGGTAAAACAAGTACAGTCAACTCCACTCATGATTGACAATACATCTTAAATAAATTTGGCTAAGAACCCAAAGTTCCATGATCTGATTCGACATCATGTTGAGGCCAAAACAATCCATCTTCGTCATTGTTCCACTAATGAGAAAATTGTTGACATATTCACCAAAGCACTTGGAAGAGAAAAGCTTGAACGATTCAAAATGATGCTTGGACTCACCAACATCCCTTCAGATTAAGGGGGGAAATGTTGACACCTAATCATCAGGATTGGGTGAATATAATGTAAATAAATAAATAATTAATATGAACAGTCATCGAGAGATTAAGTGAATAGTCTCCCTCATGTATATAATAAACACCAACCTAAAGGAATAACATGAATTGAATTTTGTGGAGTTACTACCTGGCCTGACAAAGATAAGCAAGTCGCTTAGAGTAATTTGGGAATCTACATGGCACAATGCAATAGCAGCGCGAAAGTACCTGAGCAGTAGGCTAGGGTTACGCGAAGGTTGATCATACCCTTTTGCGGAAGTGTTAAAGGACAGAATAGAGGGATCATCTTGCAAGCCCTAGAGCGAAATGACCTGTCCGAAGACAAGAATAGAGGGAATCAAACGACGTCACAACCATCTCAAGGTGCAGAAACTTGGTTCCAGCATTCCCCCATATTGCTTCGGGTGAGACTTCGGTCCGCGCTCCATGGGTTGATGTTGAAAGGGCCAGTAGTGTTGGGATTTGTTTAGCTAATTAACGTTGAACCTGGGTCAGGCCCCCTCAAGCCAAAGGTTCCTTTTTGGGACAGGAATCTGCATAAGGGATGTGTGATGTCGTATCACTAGAATCCAACTTAAAAGGAGATCAAAGACTGGTTGGATAGGAAGATCCACAAATTCGCGGCGCAGGAGAATAGAAACCCACGACTGACAAAGGAATAGTGGTTCGACAGATACCTGTATATAGAGATCCATGAGACCTTTTTCTGCTCCTTCCCTATTAAGCTATATGAGTGGATCATGAAGTTAGCAGACATCCAAGGAAGTTGGAAACTTGACAGTCCTATTGTGTGGACCTCGAAGCTAATACAGATATTGGAAAGCATCAGAGGATAAGATCGCCTGCACTGTCGATCATTGGCTCAATCACATCATATGAGGATTTGTGACTGAATTTGCAGTCGACACCTCAGTCAGCTAGAGTGAGGCAGAGCGATGCTTTTTCAAAGGACTGCGAGGTAAGTACGTAAAATCTTTGAATACCTAGATTAAAATTCTATTGTGTGAAAAAAGGGTTATGCAGCTACCTTGATGTTCGAAACTACGCGAAGTGGAAAAACTTACAAGAATAAAGGAAAAAAGGGTTTGGAGTATAGCCCATTGATTTCACCTCCGCGAGGTGACAAATAAGAGATAGCGAAGGTTTCTCCGTGAAGTGTTATTTAGTTAATAAGACACAGATTTATGTGAATACCACCTTTGCCCACACCACCTCCAACTTCACCACCATCGCCTCCAACTTCACCCATACCACCTCCATCTCCACCACAGTTCAGTATGGCAAATAGAGTGAAGTTCCCTTTGTTCAAAGGCTTGGGAAATGAGTACCCGGACCAATTCTGGTTTGTTGTGAGGGTTGTATGGGAAGCTCAAGGTGTTACAGATGATCATATAATGAAGGCGACACTGGTTAGTGCTCTGCAAGATCACGAGCTAACCTAGTATATTAAGTACTCTAATGATAACCGGAATGCTAGAGTGGCAGACATCCAGACAGCACTGAATAGAGAATTCAGTAGGCCTAAATTTGAGGCGTAGTCGATTGTGGGATTCAAATAAATCATGATGTAACCAGGCGAGATGACTTGGGAACTAGATCAGAGGTTGAAACGTACAATCCATGAAACCAACATGAACCTAACAGACAGAAACATCGCAAGTGGTTTGTTGCTTCGCTCCTGCCACACTTAAGGGTTGTGTTATCGCAGAAGAAGCTAACCACTCAAGTGGAGGCTTTGGAGATTTCCATGAAACTACATGAAACTCCGATGCAAGATCCAAATCTAGGATTTTAGTAGATCCATGTGTAGTTGAATAATATATGCCTTGAGATGCAAAGTATGAAGTAGGATAAGATGGTTCGACCAGAGGTGCACGAGGAGGTATGGTGCTTGAAATGTAAGAGTCAGGGGCATGACAAGGATCATTGCCTGGTCTTTGCAAACTATATTGCAGGAGGAGGATCGATGCCTTTAAGGTCAGAATATCAAGCAAGACCAAGTGTGGGGCCAGCATTATGGTGCACTATATGCCAAGTAGCTAGAAAACATGCCATGAATAATTGTCACTTGCTATAGAAGCTTGTACAGACACTGCAACAACTATTCTACAACTTTTATAGGTTGGTAAGGCATGATGAACGTAGTTGCAGGAGCTATGACTTGATTATGGATAGGACTCTCGCCTATAAGGTTCAGACTAAAATGTGCCCCCCCTACCAGAGCGCAGGGATGGCGCATATGAGGCCGAGGTAGAGAAGGACCTAGAAGAGGTCGAGGACAGTTGATTTGCTACAATTGCGGAGGACTAAGACACTATGCTCGCGATTGCACTAATCCAATGCGTCCATCTTGCAAGTATTGCACACTCTTTGATCATGAAATGGAAGACTATCCTACGTTGATAGCTAGGATACGTGATAAAGGGGCACTACCACCTTCGCCGACTCAAAACCAACAGATGATGAGGTCTAAGCCGCAAAGAGGATCCAAATGTAAACATAGTGCTCAGAAGTGGAATCATGATAGGAGATGAAAAGGGGAAATAGCCAAAAGATGGTACATGGGTTCACAAAGCTCCAGCAAAGGAGGCTGATTTCAATTTGGAGTGCGCACACGAAACCTTCATGGAAGCTAAGAAGAGCTTCGTTGAGGCCTCCACCTCAAGAAGCAAGGATAAGCCTGAGCAGGAGATGGACCCCTCTATGCTCAAAAATTTCCTGGAGACCTGTATGAAGCTACTGAGTGATAGTAAGGCTGTGAAAGGGTTATAATAGCTCATCAATAGATGTAGAACTACGCTGAGTGAGTCATGTGTAGTACGAAAGATTGGAAAGAATAAGTAAAGGACTGGATGGGAGATGAGACTGACCGCACAGATAGGAGAGTATGAGATGGATCAGGTTATTTTGGACCTGGGGTCAGACGCGAATGTCCTACCGAAGTAGACTTGGGAATGAATGGGGAGGCCCACACAACAATGGTCTTCGATTCAGCTAAGGATGGCCAATCAACAAAAGGTCATCCCCATGGGGTGGCTATAGGGGGTGACTATGGATATTGAGGGAGCAAGCGCACTTGCTGATTTTGAAATGATAGAGATAGTGGATGATAGCAATCCCTATCCTGTGTTCCTAGGATTTGATTGGGCTACTGATATGAATGGGGTAATCAATCTAAAGAAGAAAAATATGATCTTTGAGAATAAATTGCTACATGTAACTGTATCTCTAGATCCTGTTGAGGAATCGCGCTATATGAAACCAGTTCACGATTATGAGAGCTGTTGGAGAGGTAAATCCCCTCTATGGATAGAGGCGATCCCTACTAGCCCAAAATGGGTCTAGCAACAATCAGACAATGCTACCACGCAAGTCCCTAATTGCAAATAAAAGGTAGGTGATGAAGACCTACTTGGATTCCAACGCTTTCGTTCGTAGAAGAGACGTCGCCCACGCTTCTTTGCTTTGGCCGGTCACAATCCTCCATGATCTCCGTGAATGGACACCTGCACACAAAGAGAACAACACAAACACAAGCGTGAAATCTAATAAATGCAATTATACATCAGTCAGGAAGGATATAACTCAACATCAATCATTACAAACAACGAGAATGGAACCATAATGATAGTCATCTATTATTAATAATCAACAAAGGAGAATAAAACCAGCGTCCTGACGTCAAGTCCTCCTTTGGCTGGGTGCTCAGCTACACAAGTCTTGCAAAGCTTGAAGGGATGAGGGACACGCCTCTCTCTCTTTGGTGACAAGATCTCCTTACTTAGGTTAAGCCTTATGGACACAAAAAAGGCTCTTGCAACTTTAATTTCTTGATATCTTCCTTTCAGCACAATTATTACCACTAGAACCAGAACTAGAACTAGAACTAGCTTGCTCAAGCCATGGAGACAAGCTTTTATAGATGAAAAGGAAGGGATAAGATCAATCACAACAATAATGGATTTGGCTTCATCACTTGGAAACTTCTATGGAATGGTGGCAAACTACTTCCCATTCAAGGAGATTCGAAGCTAAACCATCCTCACTTAACTTGGATTCAGTTGGTGAATGAGTTGGAGAGAACTTTCGGAGGTTGATTGGTTAAAAACTTTGCCCAAATAGGTTGGCGCGATTGCGACTCTGGGACAGAGCGCTAATAGCGTGCCCCTTTTAGAGGATTTTCCCCATTGGCGCGGGAAGAACACAGTGGCCCCACGCTAATGTAAAAAGGACTATTTTTATGGGCAAATTGCAGGAGATGTCTTTAGGGCATGTGAAGCTCATGTTTAGAGGGGAATGATGCAAGTGGTTTCAAGTCTTGTCACTTCTCACAAGTCCCCTAATGCGTCCTCCAAGGTACAGGAGAGGGGTAACAGGGACGGTGACAAACGATGACAAATTACTATGTAACATATGCCCCCTAAAGTATGAGGCCCGAGAGAGAGAGGGGTGAAATGCTTTACAAGAACATGTGTGACTGAAAACACGGCCGCCGGAGAACCTACGTAAAGAAGTACAACTGATATCTCAGGTACATGATATATGTGGTATGGGCGCAGCCATCCGAAACAGAGTATGCAAAAACTGGATCCCAGGTATGGATGCAGCCATCCGATGAGGATCAATAAATGGACTCAGGCATGGTCGCAGCCATCCAAGAAATGAGTCATGTAGTGATTACAATAATCCACAAAATGCAACCCGGATCTCAATATGCACAATCCGGGGTCTTCCGCTCCAACTCGATCCGAACACAGTACAAGTTCAAGCATGTGAATGCAGGAGTCGAAGTCGAACATGCATGAACATCGTCTGATTACCAGTCAATGATGAAAACTGTTAACAGATGCGAGAGGTACCACCAATAATGATGATGGTCCTCAAGGTACTATAGGTACAATCCATGGCGTGTGAATCAATGAGCCGGTGTCGAACACCCGTAGAATCATCTGATCGAAGGCCAATGATGAGAACCTCGCGTCGAATACGAAGAACCTGCCATTGAGGCATGCAGGCTCCAAGGTACCTAAAGGGAGTCTCTAGGTCATCTTCCTGGATAATGAGCTGAAGTCGACAGGAAGTGATCTTGATCGAAGGTGGGCCATAATGTTTGCCACATCATCGACACGAGACAGAGAGGGATAACATGTTTTGTGTGAGACATCAGAGGGAGGTTGAGTATTCTGCAGAGGTCAACTTCTCTTGAACATATCGGTGGCACAACAGCAGATTTCGTAGTATTTGATGTCAAATGATCAGGGGTCATGACGACAAGGCAATGAGCAGATGAATGGTCAAATAGGATATCATAAACCCATGGAGGCAAGTGTGAAACAAGATGAGATGTACCCACCCAGACACGAATGCAGACAAGTGCCATGTTCAAGAGTGACATACTGCCGACGACGATGATTACGGTTCCTTTATTCCCTCACCATTTCTGGCAAGTACCCCGGTTATTTTTGGATGGCAAGCTTGATGGGGATAGCATATGCTTGAGAGGTGTCATCACGACGAAACCCAATGTCATTAAAGTTTTAACGAGTCTGACAAAGGAAAAACTCGGCGTCTTTTCATGTTTAGAGAGTTTGAAAAGATAGCAAAAAGAAAACTCCAGGGGCATCCTTTTTCGTAAAGTTGTGTCTCTCGAGCCCGAAAAAGTATAAAACCATGCTCGAAAGGCTCGACGATCTTTTCATTTTTTATATGGTCGGAAAGGAGTTTAAAGAAGACCGCCTCTTATTTACGTTTAACGAGTCAAGAGGAACAACCCAACAATCTTTTCATGTTTAGCGAGTCAGAAAAGAGCTGAAAGATGACTCCATAGTGACTTTTTCGTGTATTTACCGAGTCCGAAAAAGTATAAAATACAACTCGTTTCACCAGTGAAGTTGCGTAAAAGACCTGTCACTGCACAAGAAGCAAGCGTAAAATCCATTTTCGACCAAAAATATATTAAAATATTCAAAAATAACCTTTTTAAACCTAAAAATAAGTCAAAAAGTCTATAAATATGGTGAAAATGTAAAAAATGAAATTACTTTTACTTTTTACCTCTTGAATAATGGGAGTGGTCTGTTTGTGGAGCAAACTTTAGGCAGTGATTACAGCCAATCCGTGCAACCATTCGAGATTTCGTCGGCTCCAGGTAAGAGGAGTTTCCCTTAGCTCCATTTCAATACCTTTTTTTATGCATTTTGTCCCTGATTGAGCCTCTGCAAGGAGGAATTCAAAATTTAGGGCTTCGCCCCATTAGCGCGGGTATCCGGCACGGACCCGCGCTAATGGGGTGATTTGCCTAAAGGGGTCACGCTATTAGCGCGTCCGTTTTAGAAACAGTCGTGCAACCCAATTTTTTACACGGAAATCCCATTGCATTTTGAATTTTTCCCGGTTTATAAATTTACCAAGGTTTTAATAACGATTTATTTATCCTTGTGGGTGCAGGAAACAAGCAAAAATGGTGGAATGGAAAGAACGGGAATATGATGCCGTGGATGCCTTGGCTGTCGAGGATGAGGGATGTATGAACGCTTTGAGGGACTGTGGCCTCAAGAAGTTCTTCCTTACATCATATATGCGATCTCAACCTGAGTTATTACAGTTCATAATTGATGCTTGGGATGTGGATGACCAAGTATTTCACTTACGGGGCCAAACCTTAGAGCTGGAGGTGTTTGATG
This sequence comes from Pinus taeda, assembly GCA_000404065.3. Classification (NCBI taxonomy): domain Eukaryota; kingdom Viridiplantae; phylum Streptophyta; class Pinopsida; order Pinales; family Pinaceae; genus Pinus; species Pinus taeda. The sequence continues at coordinate 114,605 of APFE031026245.1, forward strand.
TGTATTTCATTACTGGGCTGTCATGGAGAGGGGCGAGCCCTATTTTGACTGGAAGTAGACCTTCCAGAGAGAAGGTAGGTGAAGTAAAGGCCCGAGTGTGTCCAGAGGCACAATTTAGGAGAAATAGTGCCAAGGTGGCTATCAATACCATCCAGGACTTGGCTCTCAAGGCGATATTATTCACCATCACGCATGCAGCTGGGGTACAAGCATCCCATGAGGTGAGCAAGAATCATCTGTTACTAGCGACAGAATGCCTCAGCCCCACCATCTTTGATTGGGCTACAACGATGACTACCAACATCAAAAGGCATCTTACAAATTGTAAGCGTGCAGGAGTGAAATAGTTTGCCTATGGCTCAATTGTGGTGTTGTTCTTCTTGTAGTGATTATCACTTTTCTAGATCCAGGGAGCTGTAGTGGCTGATCCATTGCCACGAGAGCCTAGGATGGCTCACTGGGCAGCATTAATGCCCAGAGGAGGAGGGGGCCAGGAGATGTCTTGGCGACCCGAATTCTTCATATGGCTTCGCCGTTAGCTGATCATGGTAGAGGATTGGCCATACGCGGGGACCAATTTCATGGGGGACCCAGACCTCCCACTGCCAGAGGGAGAGGAATGGGATGAGGAGTTAGGTATGATCTCTTCTTTTTTGATGTTTTATGTATTTTCATTTTTTTTTAATACTTGCCTGTTCTGATGACGGTTGTATGTATATGCAGATGTTGGCCCAGAGCGACCTGCCGGCTTGTCTCTTGTAGCGTGGAGGGGCCAACCCATAGCTGACCCTCAGGGAGGGGATGCTGTGGGGGAAGAGCTGATACAGAATCTCGAGGGACTCACCCAAGGGATTCCGGGTTACGCTAGATTGGCGGACGTGCCTTTTGCATACCAGAGGCACACAATGGGGGTGCCGACTCGCGTTCATCGTCTGTTGAGACGATTGGTGCGCGCGGTGACGTGCTATCATGAGCACCACCGCGATTAGACTTCTAGGCTTACTTTCTGCATATTTTTTGAGAGACATGTGTCTCAGATGTACGAAGAACACAGACTCTATCTAGACATGTACACTTATTTTTGAGCGCCTTGGTGCGCCACACGATATATATATATGTTGTTATGGTTTATTGTATTTTATGCTTCTTGTATTATGTTGATTCACATATTATGCAAATGTCTGTCCAATACATAATTAGCTAATGCATCGGTTAACGTATTAAGTCGTCTTGGAATATGTTGATAGTAATGAAATAAAAATCCCTTTCTAATAACTTAACACGTAAATACAACCTTAAAATGCGATGATCTCTGACGGAATAACGTCCGTTGAGCTGGTGGACTACAAGTTGAGAATCCAAGTTTACAACCAATGTGCGAATGCCGAGGTTAATTGCCTCAGTTAATAATTCAATCACAGCACTATATTCAGCAACATTGTTCATTGTACAACCCAGACACACCCCTTGAATATCTACTAACTCACCATGAGGATCGTAGATCACCCATGCCGTAGATGACAAGTTACGAGTACTGAGGGAAGCACCATTAGCGAAACCAACGTAAGGCGATCCAGACATCTGTTCAAGAAGCAAAAAACACAATAAGTGGCGATCATGCCGACATACCGAAATAAAAACTAAATAAACACGCACACAAAACACACTGCTGAAAGCATACGTATGTACAAAAAGAGAGTGCCTGTACTCATGCATAATATTTTTTGAGATAAAGCCCATTTCGGGGCCTATCCAGGGGATTACCTTCATAATCTATAAGCTCATAGGCACCTTTTTGTAAAACTCTTTTCACAATATAGGGCCCATGCCACATAGGCTCGCGTTTTCCTTCCCCCAGCTTATCGTTAGCTTAATCATAGAGTAGTACTAGGTCTCCCTCAATGAAAGAGCGAGGGTTAACAGCGTTATCGAAGTGAGTTTTCACTCGCTTATTCTGAGCTTCAATAGCTAGGGAGGCTAGACGACGAGTCTCATCCAGCCATTCTAAGTAAAGAAGTCACTCTTCTACTGGAGTAGTATCAGGGAGTAACTCGACAGCTATCTTCAATGAAGGAATCTCACACTCAATAGGAAGGGTCGCCTCTAGTCTGTAAACTAACTGAAAAGGAGTGAAACCGGTGGCGTCCTTCATGGAGGTACAGTAGGCCCACAAAGCGGAGAACAACATCAGATGCCAATTGGACTTATGCATGCCAACAGTTCTTTGAAGCATCGTGACCAAAACCTTGTTCATGACTTCCACTTGACTGTTTGCCTGAGGATAGTACGGGGTCGAACTATCATGCCTAAGGCCCAACTGGGTTGTTAACTTGGTCATCATGTGATTACGAAAATGTTTTCCATGATCAATGACGATGGCTTGGGGTACTCCGAACCGCGAAATAACATGATTGAACAAGAACTGTGACGCGGTGTGACCGTCTTCTGACAATGTAGGCATCGCCTCGGCCCATTTCGTAAAATAATCTACAGCAATGATGATGTACCCATGCCCCCTGGTCGAGCGAGGGTTACAGGTCACATAATCGATGCCCCATTTAGCAAAGGGGCCGACGGTTACAACGGGGTGCAGCGGAGCAGGGGGTGCATGCATCTTCCATTGGAAAAGCTGGCACTCATGACATGAACGGACAGCAAGAATACAATCCATGAAAATGGAGGGCCATAAATAGCCAACACGGAGGATTTTCTATGCAGTGGCATATCCAGACATGTGACCACCACAAGCACCAGAGTGGCAGTCATTCAGAACTTTCTCTGCTTCTTCGAAGGTCAAGCATCGGCGAAGAACATAATCAACACCGAGACAGTACAGGGTGTCCCCAACGATGCGATATGGTTGGGCTTGATGTCGGATCCATCGACGAGCATCCTTAGAGGTCTCGGGACGAAAAGAGGACGTTTGCAAGTAGACAATAATGTCCCCGTACCAAGGATCGAGGGTGCTAATGAGGAAGAGAGTTTCGTCTAGAATGGAATCCTCTAACTGAGAGGAGGCAATAGAGGATGGCAAAGAACACAACAGCTCGGCGAAGACAAGTGATTTCTTAGACCTGGCAGCAGTAAATTCCAAGTCAAACTCTTGGAGGATGACTATCCACTTCGAGTATTTTCCCCCCAGCAATTGTCGTGACAGAATATAGGTCATGGGGTTGCAATCGGAGATCACTTTCATAGTACACAACAAGATGTAGTGACGGAATCATTGAACAGTGCAAACAACGGCGAGGGCAAACTTCTCGACATAAGCATATCGAGTTTCTGTATCTAACAAGTTGCGGCTAAGGTAGTAAATAACATGTTCGATGCCATCGTCATCATCCTGTACCAGAACCATACCGATGGTGGTATCAGCAGCGGCCAAATACAACATATAATCGCAATGATAATTCGGGGGCCGCAATAAAGGGGCAGAAACTAGAAGAGTTTTAAGATGTGCAAAAGACTCCTCAGCTATGGCATCCCATCAAAATGGGGTGTCACGCTTAAGTAACCGTGTGAACCCCTTTGCCACTTTGGCATAGTTCGGGATAAATCATCGTAAGAAATTAGCTTTACCCTGCAGACTCTACAGTTTCCGCAAAGAAACAGGGGGAGGAAGATTCAAAATGGCTTCGACTTTAAGGGGATCCAAGCGGATGCCCTCTCGGGAGACGATAAACCCGAGAAGTCAGCCAGATTCCATGCAGAAGACACATTTATGCAGATTTAGTCGGATATTGTAGTGTCGACAACGAAGAAAAATATCGCGAAGATGTGATGGGTGGTCTGAGCGCTTAGCTGAATGAGCGGGAAGGTCATCCAGATAAGGCTGTACGATGTGCCAGATATCGTGAAAGGCGTAAGACATCGCACGTTGAAAAATGGCAACGGCATTCTTGAGACCGAAAGGGAGCTTTTTGTAAGCAAAAGTACCCCACGAACAGATAAAGGTTGTCTTGTGTTGATCTGCGGGCGTGATATTAATCTGGTTGTAGCTAGAAAATCCATCCATAAACGAATATATTTCACTACCCGCACACTCATCAATGAGTTGGTCAATGAAACGTGTGGGGTAGTTATCTTTCGGGTAGGCTCGGTTAATATCATGATAGTCGACACAGACACGGATAGTACTCTGCTTTTTATCCAGAGGGACAATGTTTGAGACCCAATCTGTGAGTGGGATAGGATAAATAAAACCAACTTTAAGAAGTTTTCCAACTTCCGCTTTGATAGCTGCGGCCTTACGGGGGTGCACAGGGCGTAAACACTGACGAATAGGTTTCGCACCTGGATACATAGGTATCTCATGCACTAAAATATTTGGATCAATGCCAGGCATCTCTTCATAAGACCATGAAAATACGCCACGGAACTCACGAAAAAGCATTATGTAGATTTGAATCTCCTCAGGATTGCAAGTGACTCCTATATAGATGTTCTCAACAATCCCTGGTTTAACAGAGATGTCGATAGGTTGGGTCTACGTAATGTTCCATAAATTTCTTTCAGACGATGCTTGATAGGTCTAGATGGGCGTCTAAAGAGGTTGTGAAGGGAGACATGGAGCAAACCGCTCAAGACAAGCCAACGTTTCCTGGAGGGTAGGGAGAAACGAGGAACGGTGGTGAAGATGGAACCACGGTGGTTCCTCGAGAGACATGGTCTCTATGATGGCTACGTCAGAAGGAAATATTTCCTTTAATGGATCCAAGGAGGCACCTTCTCCAAGCTAGGGGGAATGGTCATATGATTCAAGATCTCCGCTTAAAGAAGCGGGTTCAGCAGGAGTAGCCGATACAGCAACGATTTCGATGTAGTCGAGCTCAGCTGGACTCAAGAGCATCTCCTCGCCCCATGATTCTATCTGGTCGATGAGGGGGAGGACCTAGGGATTAGAATGAACTGAAATCATACTGATAGAGGTGAGGTTGGGAGGTGGGAGGGAGAAAACACCCATGAGGGCGGGATCTTTGAAGAGCCTGGCTCCCACACTCTCAAAAGGAACGGAGGTATGTTCAACGAAAGGCACATTTCCTTCAGAAGAATAAGCGAAGAAGGAGAGTCAGTCTACCATGACAATTTTCCCTTGGTGAGGGAAACAGATGACATGGAAGAGGGATGAAGCCACGGCACGCATGGCATACGTCCAACTCCAACCTAGAAGGAGGTTGTAAGTAAGATTTGCATCAACAACCTCGACTTCTACTTCAACGGTTTTTCATTCTAAAGTGATTGGAAATCGTTGAAGAATACCATAGGGGCAAGATTCTCTCCCATCAAAATCTTCCAAAGTCGTAGGAGACTGGCTCAGAGTCAGAGACCCGATCTCTTTCCAACAAGCAATAGACATGATGCAAGTTGATGCACCCTCATCAATAACTGTACGATGGATCATTTTTTAATTGATGACCACTTGTATAAGAAAAGCGATCTGATGAGGCAGCCTTGGGACATGGCTCTCGAGATCAAAGGTAATCAGATCTGAATCTTCCGGGTGGATGCCACCAATGGCCAATAGCAGGGACTTCCTCTGAGGGGGGCAGCTCTGGAGAACTTCTAAGGCAGACATAGCCAACGGAGCCTGCGCTAAGTCCTCAACTATGCTATAGTGCTGAGCATCATGAGCATTTGGGTTGTAAGATGATCTCCTGAGTACTCCTTTAGGAGGGGGTCGGATGGTCGTCTCAATACTTTGTTTCTCGATGTGGAGTGGACCAAAGCTGGACGAAGGAGCGCTTGAGGGAACCTCGGGCTCCTTCCTGGCAGACGACGGATACTCCTTTGTTCGATTTGTTACATGAACGGGAATGGATCCAGTCATGAAGACTTGGGAACCAAAGGGAGAAGAAGATGGATCAGCCACCATTTGAGTCTGTTGAGAGTGGAAAGGTTCTTTAAGAACCGCAGGAATCCCAGGAGTGCCTTTCAACAAACAACTAACCTCGGACCACCTTGGGCAGTCCTTAGTGTAGTGATCCTCCTCACAAATGAGACAAGGATATTTTGGTTTGCATTTAGCTCCTTCCTCGGATGGAGGTTTGGAGGACTCCTATTTAGGTTGTTCAGACTCATTTTTTCCTTTCCCCTTTTTCTTTCCTTTCAAGGCCTTACTCGCCGTGGTGGACTGGACGGCGTTGACCTCGGAAGTACTTCCAGAATTTGAACCACCCTGAGAAGTGTTTTCGTTAGAAGCATCCGACTTTTGCTTCCCAGGGTTCGAGGACAATTTTTTGGAGGCCGAATTCACAGAGCCAATAACTCCATCGACAGATGGCTTCGGCGGAGCCTTGGATGTACTGGGTCTTGGGGCATCAGGAAAATACTCATACAAAGTACCTGACTGAGAGTAGACTAAGTCAAGGTACTGAGCACGCGCGATTGCTTGCTCTTCAGTGACGCAGGCTCCCATAGCAATGTCCGGTGCAATCTTAGGGACAAAGGAAGTCGTGAACCAATCGGTGACGAGTTGATCAGGAATACAAAACTTGATCAACCAGCGACGCCTTATCCATTCATGTATATGATCAGAGATGTGCGTAGCTGTATCCTGCTTGAGAGACGTAAGGAGATGGGTCCCTGTCTCGTACCGAATGGGTAGCTGAAAGTGATTAAGGAATGCCATAGCCAATGAATTAAAGTCTTGAAAAGACACATGGGTCAATTCAATGTACCATTTAGTGGCAGAGTCAGTGAGAGTCCTTTGGAATAGGCGAAGTCGGATTGAATTATCAAGCCATGAATTAGATGAACACCATAAGTGATAAGTCATTACATGAGCCTAAGGATCCTCTCCGGCTTTGCCGTCGAATTTGGGATAGTCGCCGGGTATTTTAGTTGGAACTGGTGGCCATTATGGATTATGGAAAATAGGATCATTTGTCAAGTTCGACACATCAGGCAGTTCCAACATCGCTAGAAATGGTAGTTGTGCATTCAAGGACATCTGCGGATATGAGGTAGGGCCAGAGTTCCATCCTGTCGCTGGTTGCCCCCATGGTCCTTGTTACACAGTAATTTATCACTGTTTGTCACTGTCCCTGTTACCCCTCTCCTGCACCTTGGAGGACGCATTCCGGGACTTGTGAGAAGTGACACGACTTGAAACCACTTGCGTCATTCCCCTCTGAACATGAGCTTCACATTCCCTAAAGACATCTCCTGTAGCTTGCCCATAAAAATAGCCCTTTTTACATTAGCGTGGGTTCATTGTGTTCTTCCCGTGCCAATGGGGAAAATCCTCTAAAGAGGGCGTGCTATTAGCACTCTGTCCCAGAGTCGCAATCGCGACAACCTTTTTGGGCAAAGTTTTTAACAAATCAACCTCTGAAAGTTCTCTCCAACTCATTCACCAACTGAATCTATGTTAGGTGAGGATGGTTTGGCTTCGAATCTCCTTGAATGGGAAGTAGTTTGTGTTGGAGAGGTAAATCCCCTCTACAGATAGAGGTGATCCATGCTAGCCCAGAATGGGTCTAGCAACAATCAAACAATGCTATCACGCAAGTTCCTAATTGAAAATAAAGAGTAGGTCATGAAGACCTACTTGAGATCCAATGCTTTAGTTCGTAGAAGAGATGGTGCTTGCATTCCTTTGCTTTGGCCGGTCACGATCCTCCACTATCCACGTGAATGGACACCTGTACACAAGAGAACGAACAGAAACCCAAGCGTGAAATATAATATATGAAATTATACATCAGTCAGGAAGGATATAATTCAAAATCAACCATTACAAGTACAACGAGAATGGAACCATAATGATAGTCATCTATTTATTAATATTCAACAAAAGAGAATACAACCAACGTCCTGACGTCAAGTCCTCCTTTGGCTGGGTGCTCAGCTACAATAGTCTTGCAAAAGCTTGAAGGGGTGAGGGACAAGCTCTCTCTCTCTTTAGTGACAAAGTCTCCTTACTTAGGGAAAGCCTTATGGATACAAAGAAGGCTTCTTGCAACTCCAACCTTTTGATGTCTTCCTTTCAGCACAAGTATTGCCACAAGAGTCAAAGCTATTAGAACCAGAACTAGCTTGCTCAAGCCATAGGAGCAAGCTTTTATAGAGGAAAAGGAAGAGATAAGGTCAATCCCCCACAATCATGGATTTGGCTTCATCACTTGGAAACTTCCATGGAATGGTGGCAAACAAATTTCCATCCAAGGAGATTCGAAG
>APFE031026252.1:8586-22918 GCA_000404065.3 Pinus taeda
TTAGCCGTTATCCAAGTAGTCGTTGGAGACTCTGCTCAGACTATTTAACATGCTAAGGCTGGATCTGTTTCTTCAACTTGTCCTGACGATGAGCTACACTAGTTGGTTCGAAACGCTTCCACAAATGAATTCTTATGTGATGTACGCCGAAGAATCTCTTAAAAATTAATTTTTGGGTAAAATTCGCTTGGCTGATTTTTGAGAATAATGTTAACGTAATGAATGAATGTTGGACTTACTTGGATCAAGTAATTGGGATGAAGTTTTTATTTTTATTTCTTTTAAACCAGAAGAGTAAGGTAATATAAGGCCGATTCTAAAACAATAGTTAGATTATTTTTTTTAAATGAGTATTCAAGGAATTTATAGTTTAGATGTTGGATTATTTTTTGGGAAATTATTTAAATGTGTTACTAGTTATTTGAAAAATATAAAAAAGAGTAATTGAAAATATAGGAAAGAAAAAAACATACATTATATATATTAAAAGAAAAAAAGAAAAAAAAAGGGTTAAAAAGAATAAAAATGATAAAATAAAAGGTATTTGTTTAATTCTATTTTATATGGTTTAATTGACAATTTATATGATGAATTTATTTTCAGATTATATTAGCTTTATATGATGGAAGGTAAAAACTATTTAGTAAGAGACTGAGAAAAATGGTACATGTCAAGTTTATATGGAAAATAGAAAAAAATGTACAATATTTTATGCTAAATATGAAACATATCATGAGAGTTTTCTTGAATTAAGAGATTAACAAAATTAGTAATGTGCAAATTCTTTTAATCCTTTAGTATTTTGAGAATTAATTAACACCCATTTTACTATGAAAATCATAAAAAATAATTATAATCTCAACAATAAATATATCTATATAAATCTATTAATTATTATTATTTCTATCCTAAAATAAATTTAATAATATTTCACATACATCTACATCTATATCTGGTCTCTATTCTCTAAAAACATGGTAGGATAATTTTTGTCCCTTTCATCCACCCCAATTACTAGAGATTATGTATAAAGAAGTATTTAAAAAACAAAGCAATAGAGGGCATAGTTATCTCTTTATTGTTAATATGCATTGTTTCACTTTTTATTTTTTCTTAAAACATCAACAGTTAAATTTCTCCAATTGTTGATAAATATCATTATTATTATTATAAATACGATTAAGAAGAAGTGTGACAAATCTTTTGAAATTGAGACCTAACAGAGTATATGCTAGACATTATGTTGTTTTACATTAAATTTTGAATATCATTACTTTAATTACATAAATATGTGGTTAATTTTAAACATAAAAAAACATATTATTTTTATTTAGAATTCCAATGTTATTGCAATAATATTGCATGAAACAAAAAGAAATGTTACAAAGGAAAATTCATTTTTGAAATTATGATGATGATCATAACAACAATATTAATGATGAAATTGACAACAATGAAGAAGAAGAGCACGTGATGATGATGATGGTGGAAAGTGATGATGATGATGATGGAAACAATGAATAATGAAAATAATGCTTCGACCTTAAGAAGGTAAGTGCGTGCTTAGATTTCTTTAGAATAATTTTTTATGTGCTCATAAAGCATTAAGAGATGCATTCCAAGATTGTCATAGTTTAATTGAGGTATAATGTTAGGAAGGTTGGTAGTATGATAAATCTTTTGAAATTGAGATTTAAAATGGCTATATGATGAACATTTTAAGAGAAACTATTTTTCATATTTAACCCTCTAACATCACTAATTTGAAAAAGCTTGTCTCCCAATGGTATTCTAAAACTGTTAAATGCCCAATTTCATTATGAAACTTATGAGAATGTGTTCTTATTTTAGCATTTCTAATCTTTTTCCTTTGCACACCAAGTCAAAATAAAGACATTTTTAATATTACAGATTAGGTATAATCACCTCCTTATAAGAACAATTATATCTGCATGGGCCAAATAATAAAGTTCTTACACATGGGGATCTTATTTTTTGATTTAGGGATTTTGTGTGATTGTTTGTATGGGAACCCAAATGACCATATTTTTTATTCTAGGTTTTGTATGATTGTGTATTTGGTTAGTACCCAAATGACCATATTTCATTTCATTTGTAGATTATTCTTCACCAATTTAGTTCTGGATCTCACTATTGTTGCATGTAATCCAACTGAGGTGGAGGTCGTTCAACCTCTCTGCCTGTAGAATTTTGTTTCTCTCCTCCTTGATTTTGGACCCATAGTTTACCTTCTTGGGTGCCATCGTACAAAAGAACAAGGAGAGGATTTGATGATTGGAGATGGTAGGATCAATGTTGGGATTTACACATTGAAAAATTTATCCACATATTGGGCACTCTGGAGTCTTGAATCTGCGATATTTGACATTCATGGTAACTTAGCACTATGGTTTGTGACCTAATGAATATTTTTTTTGCACCTCAAAGGAAAATAGTTTTTGTAACCGCCTTTTGGAAGAAGGATTTCCCTAAGCAGTTTGGAATTCGAGTCCCAATGATTCATCATTACTTGAATTAGCATTGGAGAGAAAACATAGAGGAGCTTGATAGGCCAAGGATTCCTTTGAGAATGAAGTTTTGCCACAAGGAGAGGGGTGTAGAGTTTTCCAATAGTTCATTAAAAATCAAGATGTTCGAGAAACCCAATAGAAAAATAATAATAACTTGAGGATGCATCCTCCAATATTGCCTAATAATTTAGATTGGGAATTCCTGAAGGGGAATAAGAGATCTCATGACCTAGAAACCACGAAGGGGAAGGCTGGATTAAGAAGGAATATATGAATATCTGGAGTGTAGCACTAGTGTACTACGAATGGAAGATTATGTAGGGAAGGAAAAAAATGTCAGTGCCGATTAGAGTGGGCATGGAAATGAGGATTGTTGTTTAAAGGGAAATTTCAGTGTAAATACTCAATAGGAGATAGATGCAACGGAACCAATTCAAGTTGTGATTTCGAAGGGGACACAAAATTTTCACACACTCAAAAAGGTACATAAAGAATGTATTCATGCTCATTAAAATGAAATTCACAAAGTAAGTCGTCCTCGATCTAAAGTGAAAATTCCAGAAGAAAAGTAGCAGCATTTGAATCTCACTATTCCAAAAGTGGTATGTAAATAAACTATCCCTTCACATCCAACTGTTGTTCACAAGAAAATACAGCAGCATACGTACATAAGTTTTCCTAATGTGACACATGAGTAAATCATTCCTACATGTTCCACTGAGGTCCATAAGGAAAAGTACCAAGTCTTGGACATAAGATTTCCTCCTAAGCATTGTAAAAGGAAGGAGAAAATAACTCTTTCATATCTCAAAGAGAATATGTCAAACATTTAATCAGAACTAGATAATACAGAGGGAAAGAAACAGGATGAAGATTATGCATCGAGTATGGAAGATAGCCACAATGCGGTTGAATATGAATTTAGAGAAGCTCTTGTTTCTAATTAATATCAGAGAAGAGGGGAGGGATCTCTGATTTTTTTAGCATTAAAGGATCCCTTGTCGAGAATTCATATGCTTAGTGATCTAGATGAAAAGAAACATATCAAACAAAACCCATCAGATATGGAAGAGGTGTGGTGGTGACATACAACTAAATATGAAAAATCTCTTTTTTCTAGTCAACCTAACATAGATAGTGGAAAATTGATTAATTGTGCATAATTAAAGGACCAAGTGAAAATTGTTTGTATCAAATTCAAGCATACAGAGGAAAGGAGACATGGTGAAGAAAAGTTGCCAACCTTACAACAGACCCTGAGAAGGCATAATGATGAATGTGTGGAATACATTTTCCTTGATAAAAATGAAAAGTACAATGAAAAATCATGCAATTTGTTAAATGTTAAGAAGCCTATATCAATTACCATTCATTTAGATCTGAAGCATACGGAAGAAGAAAAGCGAGCCAAAGGAGACTTATCATGAAGAGTTGATTCTTTAGAAGCAAATGATGTTGAAAAGCCTAAAGAGGACCAAGTAGAAAAATTAAAAACATAAGAGGACTCTTTAGAAAATCGGTCAAGAATTTTGGAATCCAGATGAGCCACATTAGTTCACTGATTCATGCAAGCACTCAAAAAGAGACAGACATAAGTGATATAGAGACAATGTATTTAGAAACAAGAGAAAGATGGAATTATAGCGCGAGATAGAGCTATGGGAAGAGAAACATTCTAGTTGTTAGGTGGAGTCAGAGTTCCGTGAGTAGTATTTCACTGAACATAATTCTCCACCCCTTATTCTGAAGGAGTTTGAGACGAAAAAATTCCTACTACCTCATCAATTGAGGAAGGCCCACATGAGAAAATATGAAGATATTCCTCAATGTGATTTTCATTTGACACTGTTCTCTATTTTTTCTAGCAATCTCTTTACCTCTTCCCTTAAATTCAATTACTAGGAAAGAACTAGAAAAAAGGCTTCCCTATTTCAATCAGTTGAAAAAAAAAAGGTTTTCTGATGGGTCTGTTGGAGAGGAATCTATTATTTAAAAGATCATGAAAATAATTTCCTTTCAAAACCAAAATGTACTATCACCGGGGAAGGGAGTTCTTACATTTAAAAGTTGCTACCATTCTTCTCACTAGAGAATTTGATTGTTTCTTTTTAAAAAAGTGACTAGATTCCCTTATTACGAGATGTTTTTTTCTTCTTACTTTTGGTTCTTGATGTTGTTTGTTATTATGAATGAGGTGCAAAGTTCCAAAACAATGGAATATTGGTCATTCAAAGAGGAATTATGGAAATATGATTGTAGGAAATTTACTAATATAAATTTATTTGAAAAAAGATTTATTAAGCATCCCTACGCGTTAAAAAAGGATCAAATGTCCCTTATCCATAAAAATTGATGATTAAGATAACTCTATGCTCTATGTTCAAATGAAAGGTGAAGATGGATAGCATAAATATTAGAATTATATGCCATACTTAAGCTTCTTAGTAGTCTCTTATGAAGTACAACATGTCATAGTGATAAGTTGTTATGATAATAAAGCATGCTGGTTGTAAAGAAGAGTTATATTTACATGAGTAGTATCAAAGGAATTCAACATTGGGAATGTGATAAAAGCAAGTCATTTATTGCAAGGGTGAAGTCTACCCAACCTAGTAAAAAAAAACCAAGTGCATCCTTCATGTAGCAAAAAAATAAGCATTGCAGATTTCGTCATATAGAGGTCATGAGTACTTTGGCCCAACTGCCTCATCCATTATGAAAAATTGCATCTTATATGCAATCAATAACAATGAATTTGTTGCACATCAATCACCAAGATGGATATTTTGATTTGAGGTCCAGTAGTTCACTAAACATAATTATCCACCCCTTATTTTGGAGGAGTTAGAGCTCAGAAAGTTCCTACTACCCCATAAGTTGAAGAAGGCCCACATGAGAAGATTTGAAGAGATTCCTCAATGTGATAGCCAATTGACATTCACTCACTCTGCTCTTTTTTTCTAGCAATCTCTTTACCTGCTCCCTTAATTTCAATAGCTCATAAATCACTAGACAAAAGACACTTGCCTATTTCAATCAGTTGAATATATAGGGTGTTGGAGAGGAAACTCTTATTTAAAAGATTAAGAAGAGAAGTTTATTTGAAAACCAAAATGTACTATGCAAATTCTATTGTGACTCTTTGTTAGATGGGAAAATAAATGACTGGATTTTTTCTTAGAAAAAGGTCATTACAGAAACAAAATTGCATAAATTTTTTACTTATTTCATTTATGCTACTCTTTCTTATGCTACATTTCCTTTGCAACATGTGGTGCAATTGCTAGTTAAAATCATTTTAAAACGTCAATAACCCTAGCCTCACTATGGTCACTCATTTTGTTATTGAGGTTATAACCTTATGTAGTAAAATAAAATTACAACGTCCACATGACATAATACAATTTCATATAAACTTTAAAAATAAATAAAGTGATTAGAAGCCCCCGATCGGGGTGAGCAGGATGAGGTATCAGGTAATGATCGTAGGCCAGGAGAGTAATCATGACACGACAAATAAGGCAAGGCTCATGATGACGGAAGAAAGGACGGATCCAGGCAAAGGAATGATCCCGAGTAAAGGTGGCGTGGGTGTGATGGCGTGCGAAGGTGGTGGAATTAAAACAAGGGCTAATGGCTGGGGGTACGAAGGCACAGACAGGAGGCGAAGAGCGGGGAGAGATCATGCGAAAGACAGGTGGCAGACGGGTCGTGTGAGGGGTAATGAAGAGCAGGTGCAGAGGAATGATAACGAGGGAGGTAAGAAAACCGAGGCGAGGCAAGGGATCCAGGTCATTGTAGAGAAGGCGGTAATGAGCGACGCGGTAAAGAAACCAGGCAGAAGTCGAGAGGAAAAGAGCGAACTGAAAGGTGAGACAGGTAACAAGGAAGAAACAATCAAGATGACGACCAGGAGCAAAACGAGAGCTGAGATGGAGGTGGAAATTAGGGAATGTGGGTGGTCAGGAAGGAAGGGGAAGGATCCTGTGGTAGAAGAGAAGGTATTTCGTTATCAGGATGTATACACAGACTCAGAGGATGATGTTGAAATGTTCGACTCTGACTCGGAGGGAACTGATAAGCAGAGTAAGGGAGCATGGAAGGATGAGAAAGCCCACGACATTGAGGAGCCGGTAGCAGGCGACCAGAGAGATAAGGAGAAGGCGGTGTAGGACGCCGAAGGTGAATGGGGAAGCACCTCAAGTGTGAAAGGCAGGGGATGCAGAGGTGGTCGTAGGGGAAGAGGTAGAACAGGTAGAGGGCGAGGGAGATATGGCAGAAGTAGAGGACGCCCGAGTGGGAGGCAGGAGGAAGCGACAACAAGGAAGTATAAAAGATCACTGGAGAAAATAATATAGTATGCTGAACAAGCATACTATGAGAACACCAACAAGGATATTAGGAGAATTATCTAGCATTTGGAAGAGGAGGCCACCCAAGCTTAATCTGGTTCTGAAATGGAAGACTGGGAATATTTACTTCCTGACCTAGGCAACACAAGAGGGAGAATGACCTTGTATAAACAAGCATTACATGTCTATTGGGTTATGAAGAAGTTATTAGCCAAAGCTATGGAGCAAGTGGCGGTTGAGATGGCTGAAATATCTCAAGGGATTCCAAACTTGAAAAGGGAGCTGAAGAATATCCAGGTAACAATGATGATGCAAGACAAGAAACTCGATGAAATACAACAATTGATGGAGAAGAGCACTAAAGGCACAGAAGAAAAGAATGGTAAGAAGAAAGCGGAGGATAGCAGCTGAAGTCCCAGGTATGAGAGATGCAATTTTGTTGAAGATAATTGATAGTTTAAGTTAAAGTAGAATGCAAGCTCCAGTGCCTTTTTGTTTTTATTATGAATAGAAAACATTGTAATAGTAAGCTTGGATGTATGTCTTATTTAGCATGGACCAGTAGGATTAAAATTTTTGGTTTATGGATGGATCTTAAGACTCTTAGATGGCCAACATACCCGGTTTCCCTCTGGGCGGATTGAGGCCACGAGAACTATGTAATGGTTTTAACCTGGTTAAATAGAATAGTATGGAACTGCCTCTGCCTCTGCTTACAAAAAATAAAAAAATTAAGTGATTAGAAGAAAAAAAGAGTGTCCATATCAACTTCATTTCATATAAATCTATATGTAGAAAAAAATGTCAAAAAAAAAATATTAATGTCCAAAAAAATAAAAAATAAAAATAAATATTTCTTTAAAATAAAGATACAGAAAAAGAGATAGATAATTGATTAGTTTTTAATATAAAATGAACATTATAACTATTTAAAAACTACTTTATAATATAAAAAATTTAAATTGCCATAAATCATTAATAGAAACATTTTGGGAAGAAATCACATTAGAAAAATTTGGTTGACGCATTTTGAACCAACCAGTGTGGTTCATCATGAGGACAAGATGAAGAATCAGATCATAACTGTAAGTTAAATAGGGAGATGGGCCTTCTAACGGCTAAAAAGAAACGACTATAAAATGGCTGGCTATATTTGACTAGGTTAAGAATACATAGAAAAATATTACAATGAGAAGCCATTTTTAATTAAAAAATATTTAAATTAGTCTCATTTGAATTAGTTTGATTTGATTTTATTTTTATTTATATTATTTATATTATTCCAACATTAATGGTGAAAGCGAAAAAATAATGTAATATTATATTATTGAATCAAATACTAACTAATTTAGCTTGCTCAAATGAACATTTTTTTTATTATATTTTTATAATTATTTATATTCTATATGTTAATTTAATTGGGGAAGAATGGAGATTAAAAAAAAGACATATATTTAACGAATAATAATATAAATATCCCTAATTAAAACAATATAAAATATTAAATTTAAATATATACTAAGAGACCATAAGAACATGAAGGGAATGAAAAGATAGAAAAAAAGGATAACAAAGGATCCATGGAGGAATCTGAAGGGGAAAAAGAAAAAGAAACTAGTTGGAGAGGACAAGAACCCAACAACTATTAATCTTCTAGTCATCATCCCTATTAAGATTGCTAGGCCTCTTCTCAATTTCTATAGCTTCCCTAAATTTACCCTAATAGAAATGGAAAACTTTAGCAATGACCTTAACCTCCTCAATACAAATATAAAAAACATTATTTTAATACAAAAATATATTACTAAAAAACATCTTTTTAGTACCGAGAATATAAAAACATCTCATTGTATTTTCTAAAATACGTTAATTTTACTTTTACTTTTAATTTCAATTTTATATATATATTTAAAAAAATAGATATGTATCAGAAATTCGTTCACATTGTTTTATCCTAGGTTGAATTCGAAATAATAGACATTATGAAGTTGGCATTGTTTAAAATAAATTATATTTTACAATCTAAGTTATCACGTGAAGAAGTCGAGTGTGAAGTTATCACGTGAAGAAGTCGAGTGTGAAGAGAGTACAATAATCGGTAACATATATGGCATTATAAATTGTTTTAATTATAATAATTGTTATTAATTGCTAAGATTATTTTAATTATATAAATTTAAAATATTAGATGGCCCAACCATTAATAAGATGCGCGAACATGCGAAAAAAATGAATAAGCGATGCCCTTAAAAGAAAAATATATAGCAATTTTTTTATTCTTTATTTAGCGCAGCTTCGCAGCAGATTTATTTTCAGAGTTAGTAAGAGAATTTTTTTATTTTATTTATCGGTCTAGAGATATTTTTAGATTTAGTAAGCAGAGATGTGTAAAATGTCTATCATATATATTTTTTTAAATTAAAAAGTTTATTCCTAAATAGCAAAAATAATATAAGCTCAATAATTAAAAAAAATGAATATGTTGTAAAGTAATCAGAAATAAGAAAAATGTGTGAATAGGATGTTTAAATTTTATATTTTTCAAAAATATTTTAACAAGAGATTTAAATAAACTATTTGAAAATCTATGTTAACTAATTTATGTAGATATCAACTTTATACATATTTAAACAAACAAAAAAATTATGGTTAAATTTTTTATTTGGTCCTATATATACTCTATTTAATATTACAAATATAATTTAAACAATGAAAAATAATACATTGTATTTGGCACTCTAAATAAGTTTGTATGTGAAGAAATTTAATCCTCATGTTAGATCTGTGCTTAAGATGGATCGACGATGGTGAAATAGTACAAAATTGTTTGCTTTCATCATTGTTCATAAGTTAATGAATTATATTTTAACATTAGATTAAAAATGTTGAGATCATTATTTTATTTTTTAGCTTTTTGCAATTCAATCTTTTTCTTATTCATATTGATAATGATGCTAACATATTGTCATGATGTTTATGAAGACCTCGCATTACAAAATTTGATTCCACTACACCAGCGCTTTTCAAACTTCATTAGGTCTTTTCCACATGGTTCATGAATAAAATAACATCAAAAAAATCCAAGAGTCCCAACCTAATTCCATCACCAGTTCTTCCCAAACTTCTTTAAGTCTTCCACAAGATTCACCAATAAAAAAACACCAAATTTTTTTCCAAAAACCCCAACCCTTCCCAAATAGTAAAAAATTATTAGAAAATCAAACCAAATCATAATCAATTTAAAAAAAAAAATAATAATAATAAAAATAAAAAACTAAAAACAAATAAACTAGTTAATCATCCATTTAAATAAAAAACAATCCAATTAAAAAAACAAAAAAACTAATAATCTAATCTCATAAACTAGTGTCATAAACCTTAAAATCTTATTTCATTTCATTGATCAGGAATAAAAAAGAAAATGAGGATACATGCTTCATCACGATTAAGCGCTGAACTAACGGCGTGAGTCACACGACCACACTGACACTTTGCCTAAAAGTTGTCAAACATGTAAAAAATTCCAAGAGTACCAACGCTTTCCAAAGAGTCACAGAATATGCTTTAAAAGGGGCTAATTTTCATTGCGTTCTTAATTTTAAATAGTTTCACGTTATGCTGCTAAATTTCTATAAATTATTTGGACAAATTAATTTATTATTTTTTTCAATATTTTTTTTTAATTTATTTTTATGTTTTTTATATGAAAATATTGATGTCACTTTCAAAATTTATATATTTTTAATTTTAATATTTTTTTACTAATAATATAAAAAATTTAATTTTAAGAAATATAAATATGATATTATATGTAAAGCTATTTTAAATTGAGATTTGTGATTAGCTTATTTTATATATACATGGTTTTGGAAGTTTTTAATTACATAAACATATAAATTAATCTGCATATTACACTTATTACTTTATGTTTACTTTCTTAATCTATACCAAGTCATGAGTTCACAATATGAATAGCTGATACAAATCGGGTAGTCTAACCAGGCGGAGGAGTTGCCTAGAAAGTTATGGAAATTCTAGTCTGTCTCTATAAGATTTTTTGAAATTTTTTTGCCAGGATTCCAACCACTTTTCACTGTCCAGACGATTCCTCAACCTCATTAAATGACTCCGATACAAACAGCCGACGTCCGGCCGTTTCTTCTTCGTCTTCTTGAAACAGTTGACAGAACGCTGGGAATGGAACCGTTATGATGTGGGGCTTTTGTAGACAATGTCAAAAAGTTGCCCACACGGTCAATCGAATGTGGAACCAAGATGCCGTGAGGATCTGAAACTGTTGGACCTCGTGGGCAAGGACAATCGAAGCGAATCTGCGAACGAAGATGCCTTCCGGATTTGAAACTCAATTCCATTGTTGTGGAAAGCAATTTCGTGGAGTTGTTTAGTGGAGTTGGAATAGAGAATTTTCAGCCCTACTAAATTTTTTAGAAAGTGGGAGAGGATTCCGTTGAATATTAATTTATTTTTATTTTAATATTATATATGGAGTTGATATTGATATCAATTAGTTAACTGTATTTTTAAATAGTTTATTTAAATGTGGTGTTAAAATTTTTAAAAAGTATAAGGTTAAATATTTTAGTCATCTTCTAATTACTTTACATAAGTTATATTATGTCATATGGACAATTGATTAAACATGCATAACATATTTTTTTTAGAAGAGTTTTTGGGGAAAATCACATTATAATTCATTTGTCGACCTGTTTCGAACCAACAAGTGTGGTTCATCATCATGACAAGTAGAACCAAATCATGGATGCAGGATAAATAGAGAGAGCAGACAAGTGTGGTTCATCGTTAGGACAAGTTGAAGAACCAGATCATGGCTACAAGATAAATAGAGAGCGTAGATCATCCAACGGTTACATTTGACAAGGAAACGGGTGCACATGTGGTTCATAGTCAGGACAAGCTGAAGAACCAGATCATGGTTGTAGGATAAATAGAGAGTGCTCATCATCCAACCACTACATTTGACCAGAAAACCGCTAGAGATAGGGAAAGGGAAATATAATTAGTTAGTTTTGTTATATTTATTTATTTGTGATTAAATTTAATTGCTTTTATTTAACTAAATTGAGTGTAAGCTAAGAACTAACTAATAGACTTTTTATTATTTAAAACTTCATAAGCTATATAAAGACTTATATTATTATTATTATTATTATATGAAATATTAAGAAAAATTAATAAATGATTAATAATTAGATGACCTAGTTCGTTCTTTGACTTAATTCTAAATTTACTAAATTTAACTATATTAAATATGTAGCAATTTCTACTCAGTTACAAATAATTAGAATATAAATTAAAGTCAATGAAGAATTATGGAAAAATATAATTATTTTCAATTAGTTAGTTAATTCGATTAATAATTTTATTTACTTATATTTATTTAGTCAAGATATAACGGGATTAGTTGGTTTATCTCATTCTAATTATTAATTATGGAAAAATATAACTATTTTCAATTAGTTAGTTAATTCGATTAATAATTTTATTTACTTATATTTATTTACTCAAGATATAATGGGATTAGTCAGTTTATCTCATTCTAATTATTTCATCTATGTTCAAGGATAATTTTTATTTATTTATTTATATATTATGCTAAATAATTAAGGCATGATTTTTTTTAGAACCCATTTAAATAAAAACATCTTATTCTTAATTTTAAGTTAGGAAAAATGTAAGTGAACAGTTAAGATTAAAATAAATAAACAAAATACTGAATAAAAATCAAAGAGAAGAAAAGGAATAAAATGGAAAAATAAACAATCTAGAAGATGAGGGGGAAATGACCAGAGAAAACCACAATAAAAATAACAACACAAGGGGTGGGGGTGTGAGGGGGACTAGGATGAAAGGGCGGGGATGCAACATCTACTAATTTTCCAGTCATCATCCCTATTGAGATTGTTCGACCTTTTTTTCAATTTTTATGACCTCACTAAACTTCCGGTGATGAAAAGGCACAATCTTGACAATAACACAAGCCTCCTCAATACATATGTGATGCTTAGTCTTTTCTGTGTGTTCTTCAAGGGAAGAAGACTGGGTCCTCGCATGTTTTATGTCGACTAAGTGCTCAGGAATCCTCTGATTAATAGAGCGACCAATCTCACCAACATAGGGGATCCCACAGGAACATGGAATAACATAAACACCTTTCATGTCCTAGGGATCAACATGGTCTTTTACCGATCTAAGGGAGATACAAATGGTGTTAAGGGGTCTAAAGGTTGAGGGAACATTATGCTTCCTGAGGATTATCACAATCTTATTAGTGGTCCCCTGGATGAAAGGGAGATGAACCCTTGAGACTCAATCTTTATGGTCTTTCTTAACCTTGGGATCTTTGCTGGCTTTAAGGAAAGCTTTCAGACCTTGGTGCCTACTAAAACCATTATTAACAAAAACTTTAAGGAGATGGGCCTTCTCTCTATCAAGGTTCTTTTCATCAGAGATTCTCAGCACACGAGTAGCTAGTGTATTGAGAACACCCAAATTTTGAGCAGGGAAATGATGGGAGCTAGCATGAAGATACTGCTCAGTATGAGTTTTCTTCCGAAACACTTGGTGGGAGAAAGAACCATCATCATTCTTCGAAATGAGAACATCAAGGAAAGGAAGGCACCCATCAACTTCCTGCTCCATGGTGAACTTTATGGAGGAGGATTGATTGTTAAGATGCTAGAAGAAAAGATCCAACTCTTCTTGGCCATGAGACAAGATGACACCAGTGTCATCCACAAATCTCTTCCAAAGCTTGGGAAAGAGATGGGTTGAGGCCAAAGCCTTGGATTCAACGTCTTCCATAAAAAGATTAGCAACACCGAACCTTTCTTTTCTATTTAGAGAATATTTTATTTTTATTTTAAGAGGGACACATGTCAAATCCACATTGAGCACTAACAAAATTGCACATCCCCCCATACTGATTTATAGAATGAGCTTCTCATCTCAATAAGAAAATAATGCAAATCTTGGGGCTTCTATTGAAAGGTGATGAATACTATAAAAGTAGTGAAAAGACCATGTTTGCTTTATAAACCTATATGAACATGACAATTTAGTGTCATTGCATCCATTGCATAAAATAATTATGAGTTGGAGCTTCCCAAGATGAATAGAAGCACAAAATTAACAATAAACTATGACGAAAATCATCGAAGTATATTGTTTTTGTTGAGGATATTAATTATATTTATATTATCTCTCAAACCAAGTGAAAATGCACGAAAGAGTGGTATGTTAGAGCATAATATGTCATGCATAACTATGATGATAATAAAAATTATGTTACATTCTCCTAAACTTTCTTAGGAACACTAACCAGTTTCAAAACTATTATTTTAACATTGAAACTACAAAATATAAGTCTTATTATTGTAATCTCAAGTTTAAGTTATGTGATATTGAGAA
>APFE031026262.1:1008-26160 GCA_000404065.3 Pinus taeda
GTACCCTAAGGGCAAGTGAAAGTGGTCTTATCTTGGTCTTCGGGGCTGATTTGGATCTGATTGTACCCACTGAACCCATCTAGGAAGGAGAAAAACATTTTCCCCACCAAACCATCTAACACTTGATCTATGAAAGGAAAAGGAAAATGGTCTTTCTTGGTGGCCTTGTTCAGTTCCCGATAATCGATACATATTCTCCACTTACCATTTTTCTTTGGCACTAGCACCAAAGGAGAGACCCGTTCACTATTAGAGATGGGGTAGATGAATCCTGCATCCAGTAACTTTTGCAATTCTTCCTTGGCAATGTCTTTAAGGGATGGATTCATCCTCCTTTGAGGCTGCCTGATTGGTTTGCAATCATCCTTAATGTAAATGTGATGAGTATAGGTTGAAGGGTGCACTCCCTTCATCTCCTTATAGCTCCAGGTGAAGGCATCCAAATGGGTTCTCAATAAGCTACACAGTTCCTGTGGATAGGGATGAGTTGATTTTCAAGGTTATTTCTGGGCCGAACTCTATATTCTTAACTCAGAGAGAGGTCGGGTCAACCACATAGAAATCAGCTAAAAGATTGTCTTGGGTTTCTTTCACTAGCTCTTCTAATGGCAACGTACTGGGGGGTTGATTCTGAATTAAGTTTTCATATCATCCTCCGTTTGTGGTCCCCCTCCCCCCCCCCCCAATGGAAGTTTCTACTGCACACAGTGGTCTATAATATACTTCATCCTCATCTTCCTCCTCCAACGAGAGAGGTAGATCATGTTCTAGTAAAGGTTGGGAAGGAGGGTATAGGACTAGCTGTTTGGACATATGCCCATTCTAGATTGTCATGTACCTAGCTCAACAGATGATGTAGGCATCTACAATGGCCAACCAGGGTCTTCCCAGGATGAGAGGATACCTAGTGAGCTTTACCGTCGGCTGGAGAACCATGAAATCAGCAGGGTACTCCAAATAATAGATGGAGACCATTACATCTTCCATAATCCCTTCAAGGGTCACGGTGGAGTGGTCTGCTAACTACAGTACTGTTGTGGTCTTTCTCAGGGAGCCGTGGAGGTTGAGCTGAGCATAGTGTCCTTGGTCATCACATTAATGGCAGCCCCAGATCAATCAGGGTATGGGGAATCATGGTGCCATTGATGTGGACATCGACTACTGGGCTTCCAGGGTCTAGATACTTTAGATAGATTACCTGCCCCAACATCAGGTCGGATAGTTGTCCTATGACATTGATGGTTGGGGCATCTCTCTTGGGCCTACCTAAACACTTGAAGCACTTCTCCTTGATCATGTTGTTGTATATAGGCACATCCTTTATGGCTTGGAGAAGTGGTATCTTTACACATAATTGTTTCAATTCTCCCAGAAGTTCAGTTTCTTCTAAGGTAGGTTGGGTTGTTTCGGATAATCTCTCAGGAAAGGATGGAATAGCTTTTGGTTCACTTTCCTCTTTTTCTTCCTCGTCCTCCTCAGGGGGAGGCTGGTTATCTGGGATAACATTTCGAGATTGCAGTTTAATCTCCTAAATCTCCACAACATAAGTTGGGCATGATGGTTCCCCACTATATACTTGTTGACCGTGCTTCTTATTCGGGTTTGGGTTCGGTTGAGCAGGAATTTGGGGTTTCCTAGGTGGAGCAGGAGGTGATGGTTGTGGTTGAACAAGTGGTGGAGGCAAAAGAGCGAGAGGAGAGTTGTACTGGGGCCTCCACCCTTGATGAGGTGCATTCCACTGAGGCTGTGGTTGAGCATAGGGGTGAAATGAATGAGCAGCGGATTGAGCATGGTATCGAGATGGATATGACCATTGTGGAGGTGTGGACAAGGAAGGATGAGCAGGGGGACCCCAAGAAGTCATAGAAGTGGCTTGACTGGGGTTTTAGTATGCTTGGGATGTCCCTTGCATCCCCTGATGATAAGTTCTAGGCCCATGTGGCCTCCTTTGGTTCATGAAATAGAGTGGTTCAGTGGCTCCTTCAGCCCCCTGGTATACAACTTTAAGTCTCGGCAAGGAAGGGCACTTATTTGTAGGATGATTTTCTTCACAGACTGAACACACTTCTAGAGATCTCAATGGACACTCATTCCCAGGATTCCTTCTGGTGCACCTAGGGAAAAAAATGGCCAAAGCCCTTTCTGCTTCCTCTTGTTTCCTTTTGATATGCAAGGTATCCATTTGCATGGAAAGAGTCTGCATCATCTTTCTCTTGAAATCTTCTAGCAGATTTCCAAATTATCCTTTAATGGATGAACTGGATGAGGAGGTACTAGCTATGGGTTGACTCCCCCTACCTCTCTTTTTGGCTGCCCTATAATGGTTTCTAAAAATAGTCTTTATGTCTTCATAAGGTAGTTGGTAGATGTCCCCCCCAGCCAACAAATGGAGAGTGTCTAGAAGGTCTTCCGAGACTCCTCTGAGCAGGACCAACTTGAGAGATTCAGGGTCAAGTGTGCACCTCACCCTTTTATAACTGAGCTGAAATCTCTCTTCATAATCTTCCAAGGATTCATCACTTCCCATGGTAATTCAGAAGATTTATTTCTTGGTATGTTTTGACCTACAGTAGTCTCAGTATTTGTTATTAAAGGCTTGCTGCATCGAAGCCCAAGTTGTGATGTTGTTGCCAGGTAACCCCATGAACCAGCACAACTCTACATCCTTGAGGGTAGAAGGAAATAGTTTCAAATTTTTCTCATCTTCTGCATAGTCATAGGTTCGACAGATAACAAAAAATTCAAACAAAAAGGTATCAGGATCTTCGGTAGTCAACCCATGGAAGTGAGGTAGGGCTGAAGGGCTTATGTTCTTCATTTAGTGTCCCCATTGGTCTCTTATATCGGAAAGGTACCCTCTACTCTTTCTCCATTCCCCTTAACATTTCTGTTTTCAACCATTGTCTCCAAAGGGATGGTTTCTTCCTCTTCTTCTGCTATAGGATCTTCGTATATCTCTAGTTGTTCACCTATAGGTTCTTCTAGATCACTGCCACCATAGAAGAGAGAAGGGTGGCTTTGTGATATGGTGGGGGTGTTGGATAGGAATTTCCCTGAATTACCTTTGTTCCTACGAGACATGAAAGGAAATCTTTTTTTGGGTGGTTTTTTTTTTTTCTTTTTTTTTTTTTCTGCTTGTACCTGCAAAACTAAAATTGATTGAACAAACAAATTGCAACTAACTGAAATGAACTTGCTGAAATGAAATTGCAGAATTGAAATGAAAGTAGGGAAGTGACTAATCTACTTTTGTTGAAATTGAAATTACAGAATTGAAATGATTAATCTACTTTTACTGAAATAGAAATTGTAGAATTGAAAGAACTAATCTACTTTTGCTGAAATGGAAATTGCAAAATTGAAATGAAAGCAAGGAAATGTAGGTGTTGAAAGAAACAACTACTCTACTTTTGCTAAAATAAACTAATTAGCAGAATGTAGCAGTAGAAAATAAAAGAAAAGAAGTAATCACAAAATACTTTGACGCTTCCTCGACAACAACGCTAAAAAGTGGTGAGCACAAATATTGCAACAATAATGCTGCAACTCCTAGGGCTTCCTACTTTACTTTTATCAACCCGGTAGTTCGTAACAAACTTGGAAGTGATGGTGTTGTATGCACAAGTACTAGCTCTTACTGTAGGCTGTCACTTGGTCAGCTAGCGCAAGATCACTAGGACCTCAAGCCAACTTCTATGTGTTTCCAAAAGAATCTTTTAACTGTGATGAAAAAAGGTAACTCTAAAGAGGCTATTCTACTTGCAGAAAGAGAAAGAAGACTGAAATGTAATGCAAACGCTAACAAACCCTAATTTTTCCAACTAACCTTAATTTTGCAAAAAAAGAGATGGAAACTAATGAAATGAGTGCCATTGACTACTAAAAAGGTAAATCACATCTACTTAAGCTATTCCTAGAAGAAAATGAGAAAAGAACATCTTTTTGTGTTTTTATGTGTTTTATGTGAAATTGCTATGCATGAGGTTTTTGTCTGTTTGTGACTGTGGTAGAGGGTTGGTGACGAAGGAAGGCGGATTTGGTTCTTGAAGAGGTGTAAGAAGGTGTGGAGGGGTCCTAATAAGCCTCTAGCACCCTTATGAAGACTTCCCTTGCAATTGGATTTCAAAGAATCACTTACATGAAATTCTATAGGAGGTTGCAGGGGATCTACAAGAGGATGCCGAGAGCTATTTTTGGAGGTTTTGAAGGTGGAAAAATGGTGGGAAAGGGTAATTGAAGGCTAGATGAAGGTGTTGAGGTGTCTGGAGCTTGTCAAGGAAGATCAAGAGGGAACATGATGGTTCGATTTGTTCAAATGGCAGGAGGGAAGCTTATGGAGAAAAATGTAGAAATTAGGGCAGATTAGTGAAATGTTGCGAATGACTTGGGGAATCTGTGAGGAGTGAGCTAATGTTGGCTGCTTGATGGTTGTATGGTGAGCTGATATGTCCTGCAAGAGATTTTCACATCTACTTATCAAAAATGAGCGGAAAAAAACTAGCTATACTATGAAAACAAAAATATCTCTAGTTAACCTAATTCTTGACCTAGAAACAGAAAATGTTGAATGATAACCTATCAGCAGAAAAGCATGCAAAGAGATCTATTGGAAAATTAGGAAATGATCTTGGCAACTGAATCTGAACCAACACATTTAACTGTCAAATTAAGTCATCACACTAGAAATTGCATGGAAGAGCAAAATTGTGTTTTTGGTGGCAGCAATGGTTCCATGACCTTAATTCATGACCCCGAGAAGGGAGAAAGGAGATCAGGGCCTACTATTTACCTTTTCTAAATCTCATTCTATCATTGTATTAACTTACTTCAGCAACTCAAACAAAAGAAGCTATGCAAACTATCAAAAGAAACCTATTCTAACAAGGCAAAATGAATCTATCTAACAGAAATTAATTGGTGAGCTGAAGTAAAAACATATAAGTACAAACAAGAGGTGTTAGGCAGATTGGGTTGGGTCCTAACCCAAGAGCTTCAGCCCTTTGAGAGAGATCAATGTTGGCTCAGAAAATATTGCATCTTTATTATAAAAAATAATAGTCACATTACATAAATTGTTCTCAAAAACGAGCTCGAAAATGAGTTGAACAAGTGCTGCACAAAAGTGCGAAAATTCTAAGAATGACTGAATAAAATCCAACTAAAAAAACTGAGCACCTAAGCGCTACTATTTATACAACTCGAGCCTCCAACAACTCTTCTAAAATCAAGGAGCTCAGCTTCCCAAAATTGTAGATAAACAACAGTCCTTCTTTACTTTCTCGGCTGCCCCTTGGATGCACTACTGTGGTTGCTTTTGCTCTGAGGTTCCTATGCAGAATTCAAGGTAAGGGTTCATAAATGAAGGGGACACCCCCCTACAAATCCCCTTTCCTATTTTCCTCGAATATTCGCTGCCAAATGCTCATAAATCCTTTGACTTTGTCCAAAATTGACCAAAAAATCTGCATAAAGCACACATTAGACTTCATGGCATAATGACTAACCCAATTCACTCTATTAGCATAAATATAATAAAAAACATGCAATAAAATAATGATAATCATGGATTAAGTCGAATTAAGAGGCAGCATGAGCCCATATAATTACCCATTTATGGGGCTCATCACCTTTAAGGCCAAATCACAATTGGAGGTCGCATAGAGACAGACTTAAGCAAGGAGTAGTGGAACCCCCGATCGTTCGATCTCCAACTAGATTCGATTGGTGGATCAGAGGTAACCAATCGTTTGTATTACATATATGTATATCAGTGATGGCAGGTTGCGATCGACAATTAATTGGATTGATGGAACCATTATCGGACACCCAAGGTGATATATGTGTAGGATGTCGACGCCGATATCAACGAGCAGTGATCGGCAGTCGATCATTCCCGATAAAATAGGACAAGGAAACCTTTGATATGCCGATTTGTGACATCAACGTAGACCCTATAGGGAAAATAAGACTGATTTATTGATTTTTGAGGTCCCGGTATATGGCTTTGAAGCAGATTTTCAGTGTTTTTGGGATTTTTGAAGTCTTATCGCTTCAATGATAAGGAGACCATTTAAAGAAGTGGTTGCACCCACTAATCATTCCACTCTACCAGCATTTGTTATGATCCGAACAAGCCTCGATTTGGATGGGATTCTATACAAAGAACCCATTATAAAAAACGATCATTGAAAGAGCAGGGGAGAGGCAATTTTAGTGGTAGCACATTGTTTCGTAGGAGGCTGAGAGAAATTATTGATTTGTTTTGAACAATTTAAAGACTCCAGCCCTTGTTATTACTACGAGAAGCTTTGGTGTTGGATACCACTCCATCTCAGGCATTCATTTCATAGCCATCTTGCAGATTTGAAGTATATGCCTCTTTGTGGACAGTTGATGATTGTAATTCTCTTTGCTTTCATGCCATTTTAATAAGAAAGGCCTCCCCATTATTGAGCTAGGCCTGGAGACGTAGTCCGAATTAGACAAACTCCATTATCAAGCCTTGGTGTCCTCTTTTGTGCCTTTTATGTGTTTACTTCTTCTTTTCTTATGTGCACATTTATGTGTTAAGCTACAATTTTACATGTGATTCTTTTCTATACATCTATAAGCGAAAACATCCTGGATCATTAGGCTGCCCCGCCTTGGCTTTGTCCTTTGTTCTGCAATTTGGGGGTAGGTTTCCCTTGCTTCAAATTCACATATCCAAATTCTCGCTTCTTCTGTTTCAACTTTTTCTCGACCTTGATGACATATCAGTATGCCATGTCAAGCGAGGAGATGTTCAAGAATTCTATTTCTTCCTGGAAGTACTTGTGCAGGTAGTTTTGGTAATTGAGTACCAAATGCTGCTCTGAATCCTTGATACCCAACTTTGTGCAAAGGGTATGGAAAATATTGGTAAACTCAGGCATGTCTTGGTCCCTTCCCTGCCGCAGCATAGTCCACTTTATGTTTTGATCCTCATAGCTTCTGACAGGGTAGTACTGCTCCTTGATCGCAGTCTGGAGTGAATTCCAAGTGGCTGTGACTGAAAACAGTGAGTTTGTACTTTCATCCTTCTGCATGCAGTAGGTTTCTCACCAGTCCTTGACGTGGGGGATGGCTTTGAGAAGAGCGGAGGTAATCTTTTCCCGGCTGGAAAATTCATGAACAGAAAAATACCCTTGTAGCAGATTTAACCATTTATTTACAACATATGCATCTATCTGACCCTTAAATATGGGAATGTCAAAGTTACCTTGTAGCTTAAAGGGTGTGGCGCTTCCAGAGTAGCTGTTGAAAGTAGATGTGTCACCCTTGGAAGCCACTAACAGATCTGGGCAAATTTGTCCATCATCACGTTCCTTTGTCACTCGAGGGCCTCTTCGAGCAAGATTTTGATAGGATCAGGATTTGTGAGGCTGGTCCTTCAAAGGTTCAACGAGTTCAAGCCCTAACTCCTTATATCTCGACCTCGTTGGGGACATGCAAAGAATGACAAAGAAAGAGCAAACCGCTCTGATAACACTGATCTAGATTTAAACAGGAACATAACAAATTACATATATAACCAAACATATAGAGATGCAGTGGAAATAATACAACATTTCATTACTATAAAATACTTAAATATGCTTACAAACAGAAATGGAAATAAACTAGCTAGGGTGATCGTAGCTTATCTCTGAGAAGAGACGTGGTGGCTACATGCTTCTGAACTATCTTACAATGAGGCTCGAACGCCTATCTATTGTTTAGAAACAATGGAAAACCCTAAACATCCAAAAACCTAACCCTAGAAGATGAAACGCCAAACTGTGTGCCCCGTATGGGTAAATTGGTACATCAACTTCTCGGGGTCGTAACTTTGGCATACGATCTTCGTTTGACGCACACAATATCTTGTTAGAAAGATCTTATTTGAGAACTACAATTTTGGGAAGACTGATATCGATCCAAGGACCCAAGTTTCTCTATTTTTCCCAAAAATTGTCATTTAGGGCCTCAAAATGGCTCTGGAAGTTCAAGACCCAAAAACTGCTAAAATAGTAAATTGTGCTACAATTAAGGAAACTGAAAAGCTGAAAGAAACAATGGTGTGGGTCCAAATGGACTTGGCGGGTGGCCACCAATATCCACCTTGATCAACAAGGTAGCCATCACTTGATATCTTTGAGATGAAAATATTGAAAAGACCTTGTGTTATCCCTATTTCTTATGCAGGAATGGTCGAGATATGTACTGGCCTCTTGTGTTGATTCTGCCAGGACAAAGAAAAGAAAAAACATATTGATCGATGTTTTTCTAATATCTCAATACTTTTGATGGGTTGAATGAGAAACCAAGTGTGGTGCCATCATTTATTTATTTCCATATGAAATATCTAGTTCACATATACTTCTTATTATTCATTACATGTCAATATAATTTATGATCTGACATTGAATATGTTATAAGTTGAGTATTAAGGACTTGATTTCCTGGTTCGTTCTTTGACATGTCTTAGATAAAAGCAGTCTTATTGACATAGAGAAAGATGACCTGATGATGCTTATACCACCCATTTTTTCCTTGAAAGACATTCCTAAGAAATTAGTATAAGTTTGAAAATCTCATTGTTCACGTTGAACATTTAGATGTAAATCAAGTTGAAGGATGGCTATTTTCTTGTTTGATTTAAATTTTTTTTCTTTAACTCCATATCAGTTTATTTGTATTTAAATCTAGGTATCTTTGTGAAAAAGCTATCAATCTATACCGACCGATGGTTGGATAATTTTCCTTCAGAAGTTTTATCAACTATGATTTGTGTCTTATGGTAAACTACTTTTTAGTGGATTAAAAAGTAAACTCTAACAAGAAGTTTTATACAAACAATGTCGTAGGTGATAGTGGAACTAAACAATGGGCACAAGAAAATTTGCAAGTTTCCTCACGTTTTAACTCACTCACTCTTAGACTTCAGGAACTCACTGAATCAATAGCGGATATGCTTTTCATATGCTCTTACAGTAAAACATTATGTGGGAGATATGATATGTTAGTGGGAATATGGAGTTATCGGGTTAGGATTAGCATTTGTCTCCCTTTTTTTCTTTTTTTACTTTTGACAGTTTGCCTACATTTATTGATAAATGTGCCTCAGTTTTTTCAAAAATCCCACACTTCTCAGGAAATGCAAGGAATTTCTGGAAAAACATGTCACAAGTCAAAAATCAACAAACACAACTAGGAATGACATTTCTGATGGCTTTCAGCTTGAATGCACTACTAACCTGTTGTTAGGCCAGATCTCCTTCTTTCATACCTAGAACAAATACAAATCTAGGCTACATCATCATTTACATAATTTTTTTCATCATTTTCTGAGTTGTCCACTTCAAATCTGAACTTACATATTACAACAAATCATATTTATGAGGGGATTTCCACCAATGTCATACATTTTTTAATATGGATTCAAAATCCATTGAAAAAACCAAGAAAATGGCTTCGTATACTGTCAACAACCTTTTGATCTCACATTCCATTCCTTGAAAACCATTTTCTTGCAAACAATGACTTCAAGGCTCCCATTTTACTAAAAGGATAGAAAAGGAAAGATAAAAGAGAACATTAAATTTTACTATAAAAATTTGATATCACCAGCTATGGCTTCCAACAAACATAAAGTCAAGAAAATCGCTTGAAAAAATCAAAATTTGGGTTCATATTGGTGTTTTTGTCACAACCTTGGTGATTTTTTTAATTTTTTTTTTACATCATGATTTATTGTGATGTTGGTGATTTTTCGGCAATTTTTTCATCTATGATTTGAATTGATAGTTCATCCAAGAGCTAATGAAAAGCCAAATTTCACATTGTATTTTTTCTATCTTCAAAGGTAAATTTATACTGATGCCAAAAATCTTCAAAGGCCTGATCATAAGGTTGTGCTACTAAGAGGAATTACACTCCAGTGGAAAGGGAAGAAAAGCATAGAGGAAAAATGAAGTGTGATGCCCCTCCAAAAAGAACTAGTAAATCTACACTCCAAAAAAATATGCTTGTGTCTTCCTTCCTTCCACACTGGAGTGTGCACACAAAGATCATTTACATGTCATGTACTCTCTCGAATATGTTTGTGAGGCAAAGCATGAGGTTTAAAGAAGAATGAGAGAACAAGTTACTGTGAGATTGAATTTTGAAAGTGCATGGAGAATACATATCAGAGACCCAGAACCAAGTTGTCTTCAGTTCATTCATATATGATTTACTCTATTAGCAATTGAAGTTCTTCCATGCAATTCTTCTTCAATTAGAAAGTGAAGGAATTATCATGCCAATCTTATTCTAGCCTCTCCAAACCCTGAAAATGGCTTGCAGACAATGTTTACCACCCTATACATCTTTGATTTGGGCTCCACAACCTGTTGCAAGTTTGAAAAATTACGTAAGAAGACTGCAAAATATTAAATCTTCCTGTAAAACTTGAGATTGATTCTCAAGAGTATTGAAAGTCACCCTCAAAACTACCTTGCAATCTGAAAATTACTCTGCACTTAAACTACTGAACATTTGAAAGTAGCTTATCAAAACTAAGACACTTGTGCAAAAAATAATGTCCTAATTTTTTTTTTTGAATCAACATGTTGAAATGCAGGTGAACCTAGGAAATAACACTGAGGTTTTAATACATAAATACAGTGAATCATATTCACATAAATTGAGTAACATAAGATAAGCATTTTGACTTTGGATTTTAAATGTTGTCTCAAAATTGAAGTAATCTAGCAAGAATAGAAAGAAGTGCTTAGAAGCAAGCAAAGTGAGGAAGAGGTGCTGCTGTCTGGTACGAAAAATGGTGAGAATTTTCTTATTCAAGATTCGTAGTGAATACAAGCGCCAAAATAGCATTCATGTTATTGCCTTCTATGTATGTTTTATTTCTTATTTAAAATTTTATATTTTAACTATTGCAACCAGCGACAACTTTTTATTAGGACTGTGTAATGTCCCTTAACAATAAGTGATAAATGATAAATAATAAATAATAAATAATATAATATAATATTAAATAAATAAAAGATAGTAATCGTAAATAAATAATAAATAATAATAAAATAATTTAATTACATGCTCTAAATAAATATAAATCAGAAATAAAACAAGAAAGCAGTGAAAATCAGTAAAGTTATCAAAAAGTAAAAACAAACGAATAAAACAAGAAAGTAGTAAAGTTGCATGTTGACACATGGAGTGCGTGCATGTGGTTCCCCTTCCAATGTTTGCTCTATTTAATAGATGGGGAGGAAGATGAGAGGCATTCCATCATTCCATGATTCCACCATCCATTCTCTTGGGAGAATAGTGATGTGAGACAAAGGACACCTTGGCAGTACTACATTGATTGAGGGCTCGGGGGTGGCCAGTTGTAGCAAGATTTTGTGCCACTGAGACTACAGTTGGGTCGAGAGTCGTCCCCAAGACTTTGTTGCAAGTAGCAAAATTCAACTAGCGTTCCACAGGTAAGTTGTCTCTCTACCCATATATTTTTGAAACTGATGTTAACTAGTCAATAAATTATTTGTTGATTATAAATCACTTGATTAATCTAATTGATTATGTGTTGTTATTTTGGGGCTGTTACATATGGTATTATAGGTTAGATTCAACTCTTAGGGCCTATAGACATTTTAATATAGAAAAATTCGATCTAAATGATTTATCGATTTCTTTTGGGAAGCCGTCAACATTTCTATTTGAAGTCGATTTTGAGAAATAAATTATTCAGAGCATTGGAATCTATAATTTAATTTATGAGGCTATTATTCACTTTACCTAGTGCGTAATTTTCGTCATTGAGCTTTGACGTCAATTTCTTTGAGTTTTTTTTTTTTTTTGAGGAAAATCAATTTCCTTTGAGAGAAAGGTTATCATTTTAATTTTTATAAAATCAATGTAAATAATTTTTTTCATTAATATTTTGAGGGGTATTTAATTTTTTTTTTTTTCTTATTAGTAAACTTTCCTTACTCTTTTATTATCTAAGAGCTTTAAATTCCTTAAAAAATATTTATCTTCCCATTTAACCAAAACAAAAAATTATTATGGAGAACAACATGGAGATTACTATCAGCGACAGGGACTTATGTCCCTCATCTTGACACGCCTATCAGGACCGCAGGATTTGCTCTTGGCATCCATGGTGTGCACAATCTGGAACGAAGTGCTCACTTTGGCACCCAAAAAGCTCATAGTCAGGGCATGTGCACTTCTCCCTTCTTTCGTTTCTCACTTCAAACATGTCAAGCACTTAAATATCTCTGAGTGCATGGATCAATTGCAGGACCAAGATCTTTAGTTGGCCTCTGAATGCTTTAAAAACCTAGTTACTTTATCATTTGGGAACCCTGACCAACCACAGGAATGCATTTTAAACATGGGGTTTGTAGGGATTTTGAAAAATTGTACTATGCTGGAGGATGTTGCCTTGACTTCCATACCCAATCTACAAGATTCGGGTATTCAGGCATTGGCTAGTGTTTGTAAAGGGCTTAACGCTATCAATCTCATGAATTGTCTGATAATGCCCTGGAAAGCTTTAAAAAATGTGACAATATCGAATAATTGGGTTTAAAGGGTCGTTTTCAATTCACTCCATCTGGTTTGATAAAAATAGTTGAGAATTGTCCAACAATTCTAAAGTCCACACTCGAGCTTGAGCCTTTGTTGACATTACCCTGGCCCTCCAGTCCCTGGCCACTCACAATCACAATCTGCAGGAACTGTCTTGACAGTTCTGACATACAGACTTGTGTGGGAATTATGAGGGTAATCTCTGGTTTGGTGACACTAGCTTTGTCTTGTAAGGGAGTTCCTAAATGTGCGACCATAGGAAATTTAATGCGCCTGACATGGGGCGGTGTTTAACACCATATAACAACCCCGCGCAGTGATGAGAGAGAAAAAAACCGCGCGGGGGTGTTATATGGTGTTAAACACGGCCCATGTCAGCGGGCATTAAATTTCCTACAGTCGCAGAAATAGGAGTTGCCGCCTTGTAACACCAAACTTATCTCAATTGCAGGTTCAAAAGACATATCTACGTGGCTCACTAGGTCCCTCCATCTCCGTTTATAAACCATCTGGATGTTGTGACTGAAATGTTTTAAAACTTCCGAACTGGGTAGGTGTCATTTAAAGTTGATTTGATTATTTAAATTAATGCTCACCTTGGTGGTCTGTCCCTTCTCTTCCAGTGTGTCTGCCATCTTGAACAAATTCAAATTATCCATTTTCCCCTCCAAATTTCTCATTTGTGAAGAAATTCATAATTAGTGTTACATAATATGCAGTGAATAAACCTTCAATGGTTGTTGTAATATCAGGCTCAGTGAAAATAGGGTCATAATATCAGACTTGGTGAAAACAAAGTGGCCGAAAGTGGTGAGCTAATTCACTAATTTTAAATTCAAAATTCATTCAAAAGACATTGGAATGGTTGAAGTCAAGGCGATATGTTCCCTGGAAGCAACTCCTTTATCGCTACGCTTTCCTCTACAAAATTTCCATGTTTTTGTGTCGAACAAAAACATCTTTAAACGTCGAACACAGGTGGCTTTAAACGGTATTTAAATTTTTATGCCCATATATTACAATATTTTTTTACTGTGCTTTTTTTTTATTCTTTTGCAACAAAATGCCCCAAGTTAATTTTCTATTAAAACAAAATAATACTATGTGAAAATTCCCTAAAATTAAATGCCCTTATTGAAGCAATTGTAATATATTTTTTTTACGGTGTGGTTTTTACTCTTTTGCAACGAAATGCCTCGAATTAACTTTCCATTAAAAAACAAATATTTATGAGTGAAAATTCCTTGAAATAAAGTGTCTTGGCCCAAGAGATTATGCTGCCTTGATTGTAATATATTTTTTTTACAGTGTAGCTTCTACAAAAACAGAATAAGTGATTTTGTTTCAGCAAGGTTTAGATATGCCAAATGAAAACTGTGATATTTAGTGAAGAAATTTTATTTTATATGGTAATTTAATATATCTCTAGAAGCTCGATTTTAGTAAAATGATTATTTTTTAGTGATATATGAAAGTATGTTACTCTTATCATTTTCATATATTTGTTCTATTTTAGTTTGTTTTGGTGGTCAAAGTGAGTTGGACCACTTCTTAATAAGGAAAATAGTTTTTTGGTGATAGGTTATTAGTAATGTTATTTGATATTTGGTTTATTCTATTAGTATTGGTAACACTTTTTACTAAATAGTAGATGAGTAATTAATTAGTTTTTGATAGTGTTTATATATTTTTTGAAATGGATTAAAGTTTTAATTTAGAATTTTCTATTTGTGATCATGAAGTGTTTGATTTTGATTTATAGTTTATTATTTAAAGTATATTAGGATATTAAATTTGTTTGTTCATACTCTATTAAATTGGAAACTAGACTAATAGTAGATTTGTTACGTGTATGCAGTTTCTACCACACTTATCTCAAAAGCAGCAAAGCTTTCTATCTAAAAAAAATTCCTGGAGTTGTAGCTCTCCAAAGCATATCAGGTTCACCTCCTTACCATGGTATTTTTAAAACTTCAGAATAATAATGAGTAGATTACTGTGAGGAGAATATAGCACATCAAATGAAAATATTTCTAATACAATCTCCAATCACATTTTCACATGTTTAGTAAATTTAGATAAACATGTAAAACACATTTAAATTTTTAAGTTTTAGCTTCTCTCCTTCAAACGTGGCACCAAACAATTAGAATATAGCATACCTAGAAAGTGACCTAAAAATTTAGAAACACTCCCATCACACTGTTAAACTTGAGTTTTTAGATGAGAAATTCATGTGTTTTGGAGCATTAAACATATAATATTGAATCTTAAAAAAATTATATAGATTGAAAATTAAAAAAAAAAAAAAGAATTTCAAAGTGAAAAGAGGATGTGGTTATCGTGGATAATTTCTTTGTGGTTATGGTGTGGATAATTTCTTTGTTCGCTTCACATGATGTGGTTTCTGTGGATATTTAACTTTGAAATTCAAATTTTACACTATTTTCAATATGTAAATTTTAAAAATGTTAATATGTAAATAAAAATAGGAGAAAGAAAATTATTGTTGAATATGATAATCAACATGATAAGTTATTTCCATTTGATACCTATCTAGTATTTTAAGCACAAAACTCATTGAATTTTCCAATGGAACATATAATTTTTTTGCAAACTTATGAGAAACTAACTTGAGTTATATATCTTGTAGAGGTGTTCAAAATGGAAACAAATTCAAGCTCTTGAAGTGCAAGATCCACAAAAAGAAATATTTTCTTCTTTTGATTTGGCTTGGAGTATGATTGGAGGTAACAATGTGGCTTGAATCAAATCAAATAGATATAATGAGTTTGTTATTGGGGAGAGCAAAAATATATTGTATCCAAAAAGCTTTCGAAAAAGTTTTAGCAGAAAATCAAAAGAAGAAAATATTGGAAATAAAAAATATAGAGTTGACTCCCCATTGGAATATATAATGTAAGCATTTTTCTACTAATTTTTTCTTCAAATAATTTTGTTTTAAATTCATTTTTTGATGTGTTAATATCTTGTTGTTTCTTGCAGGTTTTGGTGTTCATATGGGCCAAAAGATTATCGATATATTGATGCATTGTCTTATGATATATCAAAAGTGATTGAAAAGGGGATAGGGAGTTGTCCAAGTCGTAAGCATCTAAGATGTGGTTGCACATGTCATTTTAGTATTCACATATCTAAGAAAGCACCAGAACGTGCCTTGATCACTTATGTTGAGATGAACCATATAGATATTACACGTAAACCTTGCCATGGATAGGAGGTTGATGATTTTGTAGGCACAAGAGCATACCATGCACCCTATGTTAGTAATGAACTACATCAATGGGTAGAAAGATGTTTGTTGTTGGGAATGTCAGCTGAATGTGTACATCACAAACATCACGAAGTAGTGCATGATAAAGCAACGTCATCTAGAGCTAAGTTTGATCAAAACGATTTTCTTACTTGTGACGACATTGGAAATATAGAGAGGAGATTGAAACATGCCCAATACATGTTTGATAATAATGATGCTCAAAGTGTGCGTATATGGAAAGCATCAAATCCTGATAAACTATTTTACTACTCAGAGTTTGACAATGCCATAGATGATGAGGGACACACTCCATTCATTTTAGGCATTCAACAACCATTACAACTAGAATGGATGAGAAAATATGGTCATTATAGTATATTAGCAATGGATTCTACGTTTGGGACAAATCACTTTAAGATATATTTATATTGTTATATATTTTCTTATTATCATTTTCTATTTATAATATAATCCAAGTATATAACTAATTTCTTATTTTACATTGCTATGTATTTTCTTATCATCATTTGTTATTTATAAGATAATCCAAGGATATACCTATTTTTTTATTTATTTTTATGGAGTTTCAACTTTATACATTATTGGCATTTGATTCCCAACATAATGGTGCTCTAGTGGCATGAGTTCACATGTCAAGATCTATGACTTCTGATATCACCAAGTGGATGGAGATGCTACTTCTTAAAGTTCACATGGGTATGTTGGAGTGGAAGTTAAATGCATTCATGGTAGATAATGCAGCTACTGAGATTGGTGCAATCAGTTATAGAGATATGAGTGTGTTTTTTCATTTCTCAAAATGAAATGTTATATACATAATTGTAGACTCACTATATAAAGACATATATTTAACATTGTATGACATTTATGTGTAATAGGGCGATATTTCAATGTGAATTCTATTTATGCATTTGGCATGTTAGAAGGGCATGGTTAAAAAATCTTGTAATGAAAGTGAAAGATGATACTACAAGACGTGCCATGTTTAAGTGTCTAGGTGACATTATGCACAACCACAAAATGCAAATTCTGCACTTGAGGAGACCAACAAAATTCTAAATGACTTCCAAGAGGAAACCACCTTTGTTGACTACTTTCAAGCACAATGATTGGACATAATAGGTTTGATTTTTGTAGCTTTAATTTTCATATTTTTGGTATAATTGTATTGACTATTGACATACTTTATTTTGTGTTAATAAAAAATGTGGGCAAAATGTTGTCCCCACTTAAATCATGACAGACAAGAAACAAATGGCGCTATTGAGTCCTACCATTCACATTTGAAACAAGTTCTTTTGAAGTCAATACGAGAAGCTTCACATCGTCAAGTGGATTGGTTGGTGCATCATTTGTGTTCAGTGGTCCACATTTTTTATTGGTGGTGTTAATGTGCAAAGGAAAATGGTTTCCATAGAAACTATAAGGTGGAGAAAATAGAAGCTCATTCATGGGTAAGAGCACAATCTATTCTAGATTGTAATGTGACATTGCACCACTCAGACTCTTCAATAGCATGGGTGCAAAGCCAACATCATATAGATAAATCATATATGGTATGCCATTCAAGTTCAAGTTTTGCTCTGTGTGATTGTGATTGTGATTGTGCGAAAAATGGATATCTTTGCAAACATGTCATCAAGGTTAGCATGATGAGGGAAAAAATAAGGTTGGAACAAGAAAATATAGAAGCAAGAATCAATGCAACAACCCAAAACCAGGTGATTTGAGTATTTCATTGAATATGTAGATCAGTAATAATAAATAATAGTCATTGTGATCTAATACCATACAATGCTTTGTTCACAGATATGTGAAAATGATGACTTTGAAAGTGTGGATAACTTGGATGTTGATGTCATGGTAATAATTTCATAGCTTGGTTAATTTTATGTTTTTTATCACTCTTTTACTATTGTTATGACTATTTTTTGTTTTGTTTTGTAGGTAAATGATAATGTTAATTATGTTTTTTATCACTCTTTTATTGTTGTTATGACTATTTTTTTTTTTCTTTGTAGGTAAATGATATTGTTAATTATTCCATGGATTGTTCCACTAATGTTGATCCAAGTCACAGACGAGAAAAAATCTCACAAAATATTAGGCATATTTTTGAGTCACGTATGCAATTACCTGGTGATGAGTCACATTTGCACTTCTTAGAAAAACACATGGAAGATGTTGCAAGTGAATTCAAAACAACATTGACATCAACCACATTGGGGTTGGAACATCTAACTGCTCCATATTTCCAAGAAGTCCAAGATGGATTTGGATATACACTTGGGCGTGAAAGAGATTTCTTGGAGAGGATGGTCACTCGTAAGCGCTCATATACATCATCTAGTTCTGCATAATTTCCTCCTCCAACACAAGGTTCAAGAAGGAAAAAAACATTTGCTAATGAGCTTGATAGAGCTACTACAAGAGACAATGAAAGAAATACAAACATATGAAGGTGAGAATTATATATCTCAAATGTGAATGTTGGTTTGAAATGTTTTAATTTAGGACATGTATAATCTAAACTTGCAAAGAAACACCAAGGAAGTTATTTATTATATGGTTGGTAATGTAGGATCTAAAAAGTTTTTTTAAATAGTTTCAAATCGAATAGCTAAACTAAGAAGTTTGACTTATGTACCAACATGTATCATGTTCATCTTTTTGGTAAACCAACATCTATCATGTTCATTTTTTTGGTAAACATGATGTTTTTCCTTACATTGTATTTTCTTTCCTTGTTGCAACTCTTTGTTTTAAGTGTAGTATGTGCACAAAGATATCATTAATTTACTTAGTATTTTAATTTCATTAATTTTCTTAGCGTTTTTATTTCTTTGCAATGCGAGCATGGGAGATATTAAAGCTATGGAAGATTGAGTGTTTTAACACCCTACTTTTCATTTTTGCTGGTTAAGTAATTATTTTTCTCAGTGGTTAGATTGATTTAGAGGCCCGAGTTATATTCCACACAATCTCCATCGAGTGTAATCCAAAATTAAAAATAGACATGCTAGTTTGGAGATTCTCTTATAACTCTAAATCTGGCAAGAGAGAATTATATTCTCTCAAGATAGCTTGTGTGAATCTAGTGGGCCTTGAATCTAAATGCGAACTTCTAAAAATTCTATTATATTAAAGTTAATTTGATTTTTGAGTTATATGAATTAATTCATTCAGATGTTTTTTTGTTGGGCATTATTTTTGGATTTTCATTTCAATAAAAGTAAGGGAATATATGTTTAAATTTCATCATAGGTGTAATTTTTTATCATGATATTTGATAATATCAATTACTTTTATTTATTTATATTAAATTATAAGTATATCAGTATTATTTAAATTCCAAATTTAGCAATTTTATATGTCATCATAAAGGATTTGTTAAAAGTAATGATATTTAAGAACATATTTTATTTAAGTGTAACTTCAATTTAATTTAATTAACATTTCCCAGGATACTAAAAAGCTTGATTATCTTCGGTTGTGGAAATATCACAATAGTGACAAGGTTGAAATACCATAATATTATATTTTGTAGTGGAATAGGATAACTTATGGGTTTAATGTATTTTGTTTTAAAGAAAATTGTGAACTAGCTAGTCCTTAAAGCGTCACAATTTGTTTTCTCTAACACGATTGTGGTTGCAACAATATTGAGTTATGTTTGTATGGAGTATACATTATAATTAAACATATATGATAATTAATAATAAATTATTTATTATCAAACTCATATAATATATTATCATATTATAAGTTGAATGGGAAAATTATAATTGATGAGTTTATGTATACTAGGATTGTATTTTTATTCATTGTTAAATTAAGTTAGAATATTTTATCTAAAAAATATGTGAATAATTTTTACTTGGCTAGAAACATTTTGATTAAAATGTTAACTTAGTTTGGTTTTATCCGTTATAATAGTTTACAAAAATTAGTAAATAAAGTATTATAATGTTTAGAAGATATTTTATTTTGGATAAGAATTAGTACATCATCTTTCCAATCTTATATTAAAATACCTAACTTTAGGAATAAAGCTAATCATAATACCTAATTAATGAAATATATTATAATATAGATAATATTTATTAATAATTAAATTTTATGAAGTATTGACAAAAAAAACTACACACATCTATATCATAAGTATACTCTACATAACATATGTAGGCCCTCTAGACTACTTAGTCATTACAAAAAAAAAAAATTGTTATGAGTTTTGATGTCATATTATAAATTAAACCTTAATTTGTTACATTCATAGATTCTTTCTCTTCCTAATGTTTTGGAGGTATCTTTTCTCTTGTAAAGTTATTTAATGTTCTCTTTTTCTTAATAACAATTCATTTTAACATTTAATCTATAAAAACGCATATCATGAGTGAGATTTCTCATATCATTGTGAAATGCCACACAAAATAATGTAGACAAAGCATCATTCTATACTTATTTATTTCAATAAGTTTCCTTTCATATTCCTAATAATTGTAGATAATTTACCAAATATTTATTCTCGAAATGCCTCTCCCCTAATTTTGTAATATCATTAAAAGTTGTAATTTTTATTCCACGTCTTGTAAGCTAGTTTCTAACATTTATGTGTTTCTTCTTGCATCAAGTATTATATTTATATACGTATCTATTTTTTTAGCCACCCTATATCCTAAAGATTCCATGGTACATTTTTGTTCTCAACAATAGGCTTAGTGTTTGTTAAGTTGGGCTTTCAATATCTTGAAATACTAATCGAAAACCTTAGTGTTTTAGTTACAACCCATTTTCACTTAAAAATATTATTGGCTAGAATACTCCATGATTCTACTAACCCCTATTTAACTTTATTACAATTTTGATAAATTTTGAAATAATCATGTCATTTGTTAGTTCACAATTGTACATAGAAAAAATATGAATTTTAACAAAATATTCAAACTATAATAATTTCCTTTAAAGAAAAATATATCAAATAAAAATTTCTTGAATAAATTTGAAGTCTTATTGTTTTAACACTATACAAGTGATTTTTCAATCAAAATTTATTTGATCTTAAAAAATCCATATCTCATTCTCTATATGTAAAAAAAATATGAGTCACTAAAATCTCACATCCATGGAAAATATAGTTTTATCCTTGGAAAATATACTTTTGGTATAATTTACATTTTACAATGATCTAGAAAATCATAAATACATAATGTCATGATAATATTTCTTTAACATTAATATATATTTTTCTTTTTACTTTAATCAAAATCATGATAATAATTCCATTGAGTGTCACATAAATTATTTGTCAAAACTATTGTTGCATTCTTTTTATTAAAAAAAAATGAATTATTCATAATTAAAACATATATCCCAACAAACAAACATATCTAATCTTACAGAAATGGTTGGAAGACATCACAAATGAATTCAAAACAACATTGACATTAACAACTTTAAGGTTGGGCTTTCCAATTGGTCCATCTTTCCAACAAATATAATATGGATTTGGACATACATTGGGGTATGAAAGGGATTTCTTGGAGACAATGGTCACTCATAAGCACTCATATACATCATCTGGCTCTGCACACTTTTCTCCCTAACACAGGGTTCTAGAAGGAAAAAAACATTTGCTAATGAGATTGATAGAGCTGTTAATTGAGACAATGAAAGAAATACAAACATGTGAAGGTGAGAAATATATACCTCAAACATGTAGGTTAAAATCAAATGATTTATTTAAAACATGTTTCATATAAACTTACAAAGCAATGCTAGAGAATTTGATAATTCTATGGTTGGTAATGGAGGATATAAAAAACTTGTTAAAGATGACTTCAAGTGAAACAACTAAACTAAGAAGTTTGAATTATGTACCAACATCTATTATGTTCATTTTTTTTTTTAGAAACTCTCCCATCAAAGAGAAATTAAGAAGGAACATGAAATTTTACCTCCACAGGGTGTATGCCTGTGTGGATAGGGAATTTCTCTCAATGATCATGTATAAAAATCGTTTTTTGCAAAAGCATGTGAAGTGGATAATATCTTCCATAACATCAACGTCTATGGTTTTTCTCATCAACGGGGTGCCAACTCATTTCTTCAAAATTTATAGGGGACTTCACCAATGTGTGCACTATCTTTGCTTCTTTTCATTCTGACCATGGATGCCTTCAACAAGGGAGTTAAGGCAAGGTTTGAGGAAACATTGATATATGGATGCAAAATCTCCAGAGGATGAAAAACTTCTCAGCTGATGCTTGTTTATGATGCACTGTGTGCTCGTGAAACAATACTCTCTAAGTGGGTCGCTTTTCATAGGAT
This sequence comes from Pinus taeda, assembly GCA_000404065.3. Taxonomy (NCBI): domain Eukaryota; kingdom Viridiplantae; phylum Streptophyta; class Pinopsida; order Pinales; family Pinaceae; genus Pinus; species Pinus taeda. The sequence continues at coordinate 23,237 of APFE031026262.1, forward strand.
ATTCATGGATTTCTGTAAATCTTTTGGGCTCTACATAAACAAAGACAAAATTTGAATTGATAGATGTGGTGGTGGATGACCTAGAAGTACTTGAAATAGCGTCCCTGTTTGGAATAAAAGTACTCTCTATGATAGATGGTTTTAAATACCTGGGATGTTTTCTAAAGCTCAACAAGTACTTATTGAATGATTGGGAATGTCTTCTTTCTAAAAAAAAAAAGAAATGTTTGTTGGGACCAAAGATGCTTGACATTGGGTGGAAGAGTCATTATGACAAAGGTTGTTTTGACTGGCATCTTGATCTACTAGATGCATCTCTTTCATCTTCCACAATATTTCATTAACAAGATAGACTCAATGGTGGCTAAGTTTGTTTGGTTTGGTTTTTGATGCAGTAAAGAGGATCCACCTAATTGGGTTAATGTCCATTTCCAAGTCGATTGTATGTGGAGGCTGGGGCATTATTTACACATGCTCCTTTAACGTAGCCCTTTTGCACAACAAATTTGTGGAGGTTATTTTGTGAGAAAGGGCTCTGATAGAGCATATGAATACAAATACTCTCTTCAATGCATAATTGAGGAATGGATTGTTGAGGGGGCACCTTCATCTAGCCCACATTCCAAGATTTGGAGCAATATTAGAGTTGTCCTACCATGGCTAAGTAGTAACCTTTGATGGGTGGTTGGAAATGGACAAAGGATCCACATTGGTTTAGATTCCATCAAGGGTTTCAGTGGATGCCACTCTCTTCAAATACAAATAATCAAATCTCTCTCCTATATGGCGATGAACACCCTTGCTGGCTCGTGGGAGAGATATAGACTTGTTTGTGTTGCTCAGGATTGGTCACATGCATCGCAAATTGGTTTATAGGAGGACATGACAGCTGAGTGGGAATACTATCACGGTAGTCTATGCATGGTCGATATCCACTAATCGTTGAGTCTAGATAAGCTAGTGTAGGGGGGTGGGGATGCAGGAAAATGGTCAATGACATAATCCCTCTCAAGGAGGCCTACGGCCACATCACTTAGACCTCTCTTCCCCTACCATTCACAGAATTCACCTTTCTCATTTGGAAATGGGATGCTCCCTTAAAGCTAAAATGATTCTCTTGGCTCGCCATCCATAATAGAGCATTGACCTAGAACAATATTCTCAAGAGAGTCTTTTCTAACCCTCGATGGTGCCTTCTTTGCAGGTTGGATTCAAAGAATGGCCCACACCTATTCTTGCGCTATCATTTTGCCTCTAAAATGTGGGTAGAGGTATCAATTCGTTTTGGAATCCCTACTATTAGTAATGTACCTTCCATCCATGATTGCGTACTCCTTTGGAACTACAAAATGAAGGCCTACAAGATTGTCTGTCTTGATGTTCTATGGGGCATCTGGAGGGCTTGTAATGCCCTTATTTTTTAAGGAAAAGCTCTGGACATCAAACGAGGTACTATAGGTATAGTCGAATTATTCCAAGAGATTGTCTCTTGGCAACCAAAAATCCCTCATCGATCTATCTCTTATTATGATGTGGAGAGAATTTATCCAATATGTTTCTTAAATGGGGCTTCCTCTGGTGGTGACTATGAATGTGTAGTTGTTCTTCAATTTGACCTAGATGTTCACTTCCATTTCTCCTGGTATGGTGGTAGAGGATACAATGGTAGGGCTGAGTTATTAGCTCTTTGGGGTGCCCTACAATGTGCTTCCTCGCTTAGCATTGAAAAAATCTTAATCATTGGAAACTCGTTATCTATAATTAACTGGGTGAAAGGAATCACATCTGATGATGTCCCCGATCACTACAACTAGTTGCTACATATTAGGAATTTCCTACCTCTCATCCTAGAAATCAACTTCAGGCATGTCTATCGGGAACAAAATTTGGAGGTAGATTCTCTTTCCACTCTTGGCCTATCCATCTGCCTTGGGTTCATGTTCTTTGAACTCTTTTATGGTGGTTAAAGCAATGACATGGCTTTTTTTAGATCTAGTTCCCTCCCCTATCTTTGTTGTTTATTTTTTTTTTCCATTTTTGCATTGAACTAAATGGCTTTTTGTTGGTTTCACCAGTTTATTATTTCCTTTTTTGTTGTGGTCAGTGATGCATCTCTACTCTCTTTCGATTGATGATTTGACACTACAATAGATTATGTCATGAGATAGATGTTGGTGGAACATACTTACTATTGTCTGCAATCTATCTTGTAAAGAATCATGAATATGTACAACTTTTTCTTTATTGAATGGAAGTTCTATTTTTTCGTCTAAAAAAGGAGATCCTTTTGTGCTATAAATTATTTATTCTTGTAAAAAACTTTATTCGTGATAATTACCATACAATATTTGAGGATTGTATTCAAAATGGTAGATTGATTCAAAATCTCTAATACAACTCTTTCTTTTGACTCCCCCAATGTTTAATGACATTAGAAACACTTTGGCGAGCTTTTTAAAGTATGATGTAAATGATTCATTATGAATTGTTCATGTATGCAAACAATTGTATCAATATTGACTTTTGTAAAAGTCTTCCAAACTAAATGAAGCTGAAACATGAAAATTTTAAATAAATTTAATACTTGGATCAAAAAACTATTTTTAATAATTAACAGAATCATTATCATTAAATGGGTCAACACTTATAAGAACTATATCTTAATGTTATAAATATTCTAGAGAAAAAGAAAATGAATAGTCTTTTAAACATAAAAATTGACATCCATAAGATTTTTATTTTTGGAATGTTGAAAAAGAAAATATTGGATTTTTCCCTTTTAAAATTGAAAAAAACAATAAAGAAATAATGATGACATGACATAAACAATATACACATTTATAAAAAAAAATGTGGAAATATCCTCTTTATAAATCTAGTCCTCAATAATGTTCCCACATACAAAAATAAAAATTCATATAATT
>APFE031026262.1:26641-40296 GCA_000404065.3 Pinus taeda
TTTTTTTCCCCTGGAAAAATCAGTATATTTCATTGATAATCAGTATTACATGAGAACCAGTTTTGACATGATGTTCAGTTCCTTCTTATATTGCACTACCACGCAGGGTATGCTGTCAGTGTACTATCAGTGTGTTTTTTCCATCAACTGAATTTCAAAATAAAAACAGTAAATTTCAGTCTATGTCTGTATTGCTGTCTACTATATGTATTATATCATCTAAGGTGCTGCTCGCTGATCCAGAGTAGGGTACTCTGGATCAATATGAGGCCAGTGGTAAAAAATCTGCTCCTGAAGATTGTTGATTTCCTTGATTTCCCATGTGCCTCTGTCCATCAGAGCTGCTTCCTTGGAGAGCTTATCGACACTCCTATTATGCTCCCTGTAAATGTGTGAGATGGATATATGGTTAAATGCCGATTTGAGATTAAGAGCATCATGTAGGATAGTGCTGAGTGAATGCTTGTGACAATGTGCATTGCCATTTATCCAATTAATGATGAGTTGTGAATCCCCGAAAATGTTGATATTCGCACAATGGTGTCTCAGGGCGAAGTGGAGAAGGTGGCGCAGGGTAGTGAGCTCGGCAAAGTTGTTTGATCCAGCTCCTAGGCTTGCTTTGATTCTGAACTGATGATGTTTGCTTAAGTGTAGGATAAAGCCTCCCCCACAGCTGTTAGTGTTGGCAGCGCCATCGAAAAATGCCCAAGGCATAGTGGTGTCAATGGATGGGGGTGGTCCTGGTACACGAGTTCGATTAGGCGGCGGATCAGGCAGTTCTGAAATCGCAGCAGTAATGTGTGCCTCTACCATGGGCCAGAGAATGGGTTTGCTTTCAAATATGCAGGAGTTTCGAGATTTCCAAATTGCCCAATTAACAATGATGGGCAGGTTTATCAATTTCATCCCACTGTTGTTCTTTTCCCATTCCGTCCAAGCCGAGATCACATCCGGTCCATTCCAATCGCCAGCAAATCGAATGTGTGTTTTAATGTTGCTCCAAATGGCCCTGGTTGTGCGGCACTGTAAAAATAAATGAACAATAGATTCTGATTCGGCTTTGCACAATACGCACCAACTGGGTCCATGGTGCCCCCTTTTCATGAGCTGGTCACCTGTGGGGACTTTATTCCGTAGAATGCACCAGCTGAACAGTCTAGATCGAGGAGATGCGGATAATTTCCAAATGTGCTGCCACCATCTAGCACAGTCGGTTGGTTTTTTCCCCTCCATTAGGTGTATGTATCCATCCTTGGGTGTATAAACACCGTGTTCTGCTTTGTGCCATATCAGTTCGTCTGAGCCGTCTGTGATATGGATATGCGCTTCTGATAAAGCCTCTCTGTAATTGCCCCATGTCTCATGCCATCTCAGAGGGATATTCAATTGTAACGCCGATTTCCATACCTGTTGGAACATATCCGAACGATCCGGATCCACTATTTGAGATAAGAATTTTATGTTATGGGCTGAGAGGAAGTCGATGAGTTCTTGAGGGAGCAAGTGTCGACCGCCACATCCGGACCAGGGATCGAGCCCAATTCTAAAGTTGTTACCTGCTTTGATTCGCCATACCAAATTATCTCTGACGAGGGGAAATGAGTGAAGAAGTGCCTTCCAGACCGAGGATATGCCTGTATTATTCCAATTCGGTAGTCTAGCCCAGTCAAGTATGGAGAGAGGCCAAATGTATTTGTGGTATGCGATCGAGGACCATAAACTTTGAGAAGTCAGTAGTGCCCATCCCATCTTTCCAGCTAGTGCCTTCGCAAAAATCGGGAGCTCCTTTAATCCCCAACCGCCCCATTTTTTTGGAATAGCAATCTTGTGCCACCCAATCCAAGCAAAAGTGCGTTTGTCTTGGCTTCCTGCCCATAGGTATCTACAAAAGAGCTACTGCAATTTAGCGAGAATGTTACGAGGGATCCAAGCCATTGCCATCCAAAATATAGGGGTGGCTTCGAGGACAGATTTTATGAGGATTAATCTTCCTGCCCTGGAGAGGTACCTATGACTCCAGCAAGACAGCCTCTTCTCGATCTTAGATACTAACCAAACCCAATCCGCTATTTTTTGACAGGTCGGCTTAAGCCAATATCCCAGGTATTTGAGCCCCCGATCCAGTGGCTGAGTGCTGTAAGGGAAAGCCGTGCTAGCGAAGAGGGATTCATTTACAGAAGTTCCTGTCAACGTGATAGAGGATTTTGCAGCGTTTACTACCATTCCCGTTGCCTTGGAGAAGAGAGATAGGATGTGTGAGAATGCAGTAGAATCATGAATGCTGCCATCCAACATTATAAGGACATCATCTACGAATAGAAGATGGGTGAGGTAGCAAATGTCTGATATTTTAAGTCCCCTGATGGTTCCTTCCCTTCTGGCCGAGATGAGAAGTCTGCTGAGTGCTTCAATGACCAAGAGGAAGAGAAGAGGCGAGAGAGGGCACCCCTGACGAAGCCCTCGTTCAGAGTGGAAGAAATGAGAGGCGGATCCATTAATCAAGATGCTGAAGGTGGGAGAGGATATACAGGCCATGATCCAGTTGATGAAAGGGATAGGGAAGCCAGTATGAATGAGGATCATTTTGATGTACAGCCAGCTTACCCGGTCAAATGCTTTGGATAGGTCGATTTTCAGCAGAATACAGCGGAGACGTTTGGTCCAGATGGAGTGGATAGCCTCTTGTGCCGAGCCAATAGCTTCATGGATTTGCCGGTTTTCTAAGAAAGCAAATTGTTGAGGAGATATATGCCGGGAGAGTATGGGCTTTATCCGATTTGCAATAATCTTAGAAGTGATCTTGTAGAGCACATTACAGAGGGAAATGGGGCGGAAATCATCAAATGAGGAAGGATGATCAGTTTTGGGGATAAGGGCAATGAATGTAGTGTTGATGGCATGGTACATGCTTCCAGTAGTTCGGCTTTCTTCTACCACCTTAAGAATGTCCTCACCAAGAAGATCAAAAAATGATGCAAAGAACTCGATTGTCCAGCCGTCAGGGCCTGGGCTCTTCTCCTTTTTGAACCATTTGATCGTGCTTTCTAGCTCAGCCATCGTGACAGGTGCTTCGAGGTCTTCTGCATCATCCTCCTCGATAAACCGTGGGAAGTGACCTGCCACATTGATAATTTCTGCAAGATTTGTGTCTGCCGGGTTTTTGTAAAGATTTCTGAAGTATGAGGTCCCCAGGTTCGAAAGTTTATTGAAAGAGTCCGCCATGCCTCCCTCGGGCAGAGGAAGGTTCCAAATGGTGTTTGCCACCTTCCTCCCCTTTGCGAAATTATGAAAAAATCTTGAATTTTCATCTCCCGCTTTCAACCAAATGGCTCTGCTGCGAAGCCTGAGAGATTCTTCCCTCCCTTTAAGGATGATATTCTTTTGGTTCTCCAGTTCCACAAGATTGTTCTTGTCCTCCTGGGATATGAATCCTAAATTTCTTTCATCCAGTAGATTTTCCAGGTCCATTTCTATCTTTGCGAGGCGCTCGTCTTCCCCTTTCTTTTTCTCCTTTGCCCAGCTGATCGCTAGGTGTTTTAATTCAGTGAGATTCTTGACAAAACCCCTGGCAAAGGAAGGTTCTCTGTCGATGGGGTGTGCTTTCCAATATGAAGTGATCATTCCATTGAAGCTGGGGTCTAGAAGCCACTGATGGTTGAATTTGAAAGGGGCCTTGGGTTTCTGATGAGGCCCAAGGATTTCCATGGCAATAGGGTGATGATCTGATAAGCCCCCAGTGTAGACCCACTGTTTAAATGATTGCAGCCGATGGATCAGCGGTCCTTTCATCAGAAATCGATCCAACCTTCTGGCTAGTGCAGCATGCCCTGTTCTTCTATTTCTCCATGTGGGCTGCTTCTTCTAAACAGGTATGTCTATAAAGTCATGCTGCTCGAGTAATCCACTGATGTAATCTGAGATGGGATCTCTCTGTGCTGCAGCTCCCCAAGATTCAGAGAATCCTATGGAAAAGTTCATATCACCTCCTATTATGGTGGAATCAGAGGCAAGGAGGTTTTTACTGAGGAGGTTTCTCCAAAAGGGGTCCCTATGGTGACAAGGCCCGTAGATATTAACGATTCTCAGTGGGCATCCAAGGTCACTGCAGAAGATATCAGCACCAAGAAACCCCTGTCCACCCCAAGAAGAATCCAATTTGATAGTTGTGGGGTTGTAACCAAAAGCTAGACCCCCAGACCTGCCCACAGCATCCGCGGCAATATAATTCCATTTTGTTCCAACTGTAGATAGTGCATGAATGCAGTCTTCTGAGGATCCAAGCGTTTCTTGAAGGAGGATGATGTCCGGGTTCTCGACTTCAAAAATTCGTTTGAGAGCTAACTTTTTTGGGGTGCTAGCCAGTCCCCTACAGTTGTAGGAGATAACTTTCATGGAGGACCAGCTTTGGGGGGGTAATCGGCTCTAAGGACCCCAGTAATAGTAGCTTGACGCCCGCAGCAACCTCTGCGCTGGCGTTTTTGATAGCTTTTGATAGGTTTGTTTTGCGCCCACGGGAAGATGAGAATCCAGGATCAAGTGGAACGATGCCCAGACCCGCAGATGAGGGAGGATCCTGTCGATTCGATCGGGGGCGGAGCTAGTAAGGATGAGTGGGATTAGATTTTGAAGAGGGAGGCGAGGAGGGAGGTGAAGGGAATGGTAGTGAGGGCGAACCAGATGACATTGCGGGCGGCGGAAGAGGGATTTCACAGTGAATCATAGAGCTTTCATTGGATGAATAATGCGCAAATGATTTAGCGGATGTGGAAGGGATAGAGATAGGATGAGAGACCGGAGCGCTTGTGTCCGCTGCAATTGCCAGAGCTATAGTCATTGATGGCGGCGACTTGTTCCTTTGCTGCATATTCTCTGGTGGTGGCGGATTAGGTGCAGGCTTTTGAAGAGGCGATCGCGTTCCAATTGTGCGTTCCGAGGTCCTAGGAGGAATCGATGCAGGTGCAGGCTCCCTTCCAGCTGATGGGCGGGTCTGTTTTGGCATCCCTTCCTGGCAGGTGACCAAAGGGCAATCCTTATAAACATGCCCAATTTGTCGGCATTTGTTGCATCTGAATGGTACCCCTTCGTAGTCCAGAGGCTGCACATTGCAGAAACTCCCCCATCTCAGAGTCATCTTTCCCTCCAATCCCTCCCTAGTATCCAGATAGACTAGTATCCTCGCCATGATCTTTTTATTTGTATCCATGTAGGATCGATCATGATCCAAGTAGGTCCCCAAGGCATTCCCAATTTTGATGAATGCTTCCTCAGACCAATATTGGATCGGGAGACCCGGTAAGCGAACCCAAATGGGACCCGCGCCTATCTGCTCTCGCTCAGGGTCGAAGAGGGGACTCCATCTCTTCAGGAGTACAGGAGCTGATTCAATGTGCCAAAATCGCGCCAGCACTGTATTGGTGTGCTCCTCTTCTGCAAAATGAATAGAAAACCATCCCCTCGGTAGTTCAATAACCTCTGGCATAACTGTGAACATACCTCCCCAGATTTCATTTGCCCATGCCCTTAATCTTTCAGCCGAGAAAGATCTCCCGCGAACGTGCCCGACCAAAGTCGTGCGAGCCAATACCAAGGATTCTTCAAAATTTGTTGGATCACCGATTTGTACTGAGATATCCTTTGCTGTTTCCCTGACACACTTTGATTTCTTTGATCTCAGGGTGGTAGGGTTTTCAGCGCGGGTGGATGAGCCAGAAACCCTGGGAGAGCGATTTAATGCAGAGGGGATTTGGGTCGGCTCTCTGATGCTGCCTGTTGGTTTAATGACCGGCGGATTGGGAGAGGTTTGACTCAGATCCGAGGCATCCACAGAGGGGATCGGGTGGATCAAGGCAGGGGCGGATCCAATAGATGCTGAGGGGAGATGTGCATGAGAAATATTCAGATCAGGGGATCCCAGCCTGCGAGGAAGTGTAGGAAATTCAATGGTGAAGTCTTCAGTCGCGAGGGATAAAGGCTGAGAGGCGGAAACCGAGGGTAAAGGCGGATCTTCAGACGGAAATGGTGGGAAGGGTGAAGATTTGGGTGCCCTCGGTGCAGAAGTAATGGCGGAATGGCACCCAGAAGCAGCATGAGAAGAATAACCAAAGATATCAACCCCCTCCAATGGATCGACAGAGTAGTCGACCATCTCGATCTCCTCGCTATTCTCCATCCTAGCCAATTGTAAAAGGAGTCTGTCGGTGTCAGGACCGAAATCGCCGAATAACCAATAGTCTTGCTGATCAGATCGAGCCCCGATTTTGCCCTAAATTCTTGTGATCCTGCTATGATTTAGCCGAAACCCTTACGACGAGTGCGCGAGACTTCCATCTTCCCTGAAATTCAAAGTTCATACCACCATCCACATTAGCTTATTAATATTTTGAAATCTTTAATTATAAAGAATGAAACTTTACTTGTAAAAAAAAATCATACCAATTTTTTAAGATTACACATATAAAATATTAAAATAAAATGAAAATAATCTTATTTTTTAATAGATTTTCAAAAATCGAATTTATTTTTCTAATAATTATAGTAAATATTAGTGACAAATAAAATTTAAATCTTCACTAATAATGATGAGTTCCAATATTGATTTGAAAAAGAAATTTAGTATTAAAAAGAACACTTAAACATTACCAAAATAAAAATATTGAGATCAAAATTTGTAAACTTTTGTAATTGATTTAAATGTATATTTCATTGATAATGAAGTTGCCATAAAAAGGACAACTAAAAATGGAGAAATTGTTAGGAAATTTTATTAAAACTTAACCAATAATAGTTGAGCTAAAATAAAACGTTTGAAAAAATCACTATTGGTGGCCTTTTAACCACATCCAAAAATCAGAAAGAAGAATATGACATCTCTACAAGAATTTAGAAAAAAAGATAATTCATAGATTTGGAGGACCTTAGACTCGATTGATAATGTCAAGTTCTATTAATATTACGATTTATTTTCCTTATTAGCATTCTTTGCTCCTCCTTTACCTCACTCAAGTCAAGTCAATAAACTAGATTTTCAATTTTCCAAACCAACGAGCAATAATATTGTGTTATTGGTTATTTAATACACCAATAGGTATCCCAGCAATACCATGATAGTACCTGATGGCATGTCCACCATACATACATGACCATGGTCATGTCTGACAACTCCAAGGTCCCTCGATTTACCGGCCACTCTGCTCCAGCTTTTTTGGTAGCTTGTTTTACAACTTTGACTCCAGATGTGATCACAAGTGTTGGACGATAAGACAAATCCATTATAACATTCAATGCTAGCTCCGTGCAAAAATTTCAAATGCTATCAGCTTGCCCAAGATTTCAAACTAAAGGGTTTCTCGCAAGATTTTTGAAATGAAATTTCAAACTAAACAATTGCCCAGAAGATTTTTGAAATGAAATGAACCCATGGCAGGATTGTTGTTGAGTTCCCGAATATGAGTTTATCCACGATGTCATTTATGTCATTAATCGGTAGAATCCTGGGGCTAAATACAAGAGATCCAAAATGGTGTGATATTGAATGGGTTGCAACAACCGGACCATTGCATATGAACTATTATCCTCCTTATCCACAACCATTTCGTACAATGGGAATGACTCCTTAGGCAAAATATACACTCCTCAACCTCCTTTACCAGGGCCGAGTAAAAGGTCTTCATTTTTAGTTGTAGGATGAAAGATGGATTATCGTGCCTTCTATAACCAATTAATTAGTAGTCAATATGGGAGACTTACTACAAGTAATTGTATGATAATGATTTAAGTTGTTGTTTGATGGGAATTCTTAGATAAATTATGGTGATTGTTGCTACTTGCAGGTGTTGAGTAATGTAAGATACATAAGTGTTATTCTTAGGGTTGTACCGAATAGAAGAAGCAACATGCTCTTTATTACATATCTATGGGGTCCCCCTTCTATGAAAGTCATAAGGTTAGAGCATCCACTATTGTACAAACCACTTATGTGAGGCACAAGAGAAAAGAAGGCTAATAAGGAAATAAAATACATTATATTAACATAAATTGACGTTATTAAGAGAGTCTAAGGTCCTCCAAACCTGTGAATTAGCTTTGTTTCTAAATTCTTGTAGAGATGCCATATTCTTCTTTTCGATTTCTGTATGGGGTTAAAAGACCACCAATAGTGAATGTTTCAAATGTTTTACTTTTTCTCATTAACAAATTATTATTGTAGAATTGAGGCTTCTGTGATCCATAACAAGTATATGATAGGGGTTTCGGCATAAATCACATTATTTGACAAATGATTGAAATGTGATTTACGCCGAAACCCCTATCATATAAATTATTATCAGTTAAGCTTTAATAAAATTTACTAAAAAATTCCCCAACTTTACTTGTCTTCTTTATGGCAACTTCATTATCAATGAAATATACATTTAAATCAATTACAAAAGTTTACAAATTTTGAAATCAATATTTTGATTATGGTAATGTTTTAGTATTTTTTTAAAATAATGGAAAAAATAGTCAAATCAATATTGTAATTCATTGACGATGGTCAATACTAACAAAATTCACAAACCATTTTGACGCCTAAAATAATCCTCCCCTTAAATAATATGTCTTGTTAATAGGCCTAATAGGTGGGACCTCTCTTAAAGACATACCTCTCAAATAATATTATTCAAGAAATAACTGATTATGATTAATTGTATGGCATCAGAGCTATGTATTATGGCTTGGATATATATGTGATCATATGGCTTATGGTATGATTGAAGGGTGGTTGAAGTTGTTGTTTAAGAGCATGAGAACAAACATTTTATATAAGATTATAAATTTATGCATTGTGAACATTATGGTAATTGGTATGTGAGTATGTTGTAAAGTTGTGTGTAAATTATATGTGCCATACAACAATTGGATTTCCGATGTTATATATCTTGCACGCCAACTATCAAATATTTCAACCTCTGATTGACATATGTTTGAGTGACATTTTAGCAATTTGTTTTCTGGAATCAATATATCAGAAATCCATAGATTAGTATTGTAACTATTTGTTTTCCGACAACAAACTTTCTATTTAATTAAATGTTACACATTCCAATACAATGCCCATCCCATCGTGCCTTAATGCAAAGTTTTGATTTACGTTGATAGAGTGATGGGGCAAGTGATATGGCTCATTCTAATTGGTTTGATTAATCAGTTCATTGGTTGGTAGCTCTTCCGTGGCACGTTGTAGACCCAAGTCAACCCCTTGAAACGTAAATGTTATACCTTGGAAACTCAATACTTACCTCGCTCTTCTCCTGCATTTACTCTGCCACCCTTCAGTTCTTTCCTCGATGTTTGGAATTTTGAAAACCCTCTGATGCCTTGACTCATTATGTTGCAAATCTCGTTACCCCACGAGGTTGGTTTCATGAGATGCTGGTAGAAAATTTCATTGCTTCAATGGTTCAATAACGCAATGTGGAACTACACACCACCATTGTTTTCATGTGAAGCACACATATTTTTCTTCCTTCCTCTTTTAGCTTCTTGCCCTTGACTGTTTGCGAACTATATATGCATGTTGGTCTTTATTGGGCGACTATAGAATTTGTTTGTTGGGTTGTGTGTCTCTTAGGGTTCAATTATAAAATATTTGCACGGTTTCATAAGCTTATTCTTTGTGCATTAGAGACTTGGAGCCTTTGAGGTCTTCGAGCCTTGGGCTAATTGGTCTGGAATTTACTTAGGTGTTACCATAATGGTCATGGCAGTTTATGTGAATATAGTTGTTAGTTAACAAGTAGGGATTAACCCCTACTTTCAATATACCAGCCCGAACAAAAATGCTATTATTTTCCCTCTATAAATGTCAACACATTGCGCTATATTTTGTGTCGTTACGATTTGTGTTTATGGCTAAAAATGGGTTTATTTTTATTATTCCTCATCTAGTGTATGGTTCTTTGTTTACTCTAATTAACCGCACGCAAGAAATCTAGGGCCTCAAGGTCTTGAGCACAAAACCCATGTGAAGGTCATGCACAAAGAACTACTTAGATTTTCATTTGGTGTGGCCATTGGAAAATTTGAATACACATTCCAACTGAATAAACGAACCCACAACTCTCAGGGTTTATATGTTTCTTGAGCCATTATGTTTTGGTTTTGTTAAACATTCTTTGAGTCTATTTTAGCCCCTGTCGTATTACAATTATCTATGAGGCAACCCATAAGAGTTTTACTGTCAAATCATAATGGACCATTACATTAGGGTTCTCGATTCAACCTTATGTTGAAAATTGTATAATTTTGTGTTGGGATCTTTCGATTATGATGTGTCACTTCATTTTCATCTCCTCCATTATAGGTTTGTTTTAAAAATCGTAAAATAAAAAAGGTATGGACCCTTTATGTTGTTTCTCTTACTTTTATTTTTTATTAGGAAGACTCATGATTCTGTATATATGTTGGCATTTGTTTTTTTTTGTAAAATAAAAAAGGAGAAAAGGCATCTACTTCGAATTGACCATCAACTTTGTTTAAAAGTTCATGTTGTTGCCTGGATTCATATTTCTACATACAAAGTTTTTCCCTATCCTTATTTGATTACTTTTTCCCTCTATTTTTTCTTTAAGCTCAATGTTTCGTTCTTGAAATAACAAATGGCATTGAATCATTAGTCGCATGTGTGTAATTAGTCATTCATTTATGCAGAATGAGTTTTTTTAATATGAATAGAGGGAGAGGCAGGGGAAGAAGGACCAGAAATAGAGATCAACATTTTGGTGTAAGAAGGGATAGGAGACCAAGGGCCTCTATCCACTTTGATGCAGATCCCCAAGAACTAAGACAATTGCTTAACAATGGTGTTATTAATTTGCTGGGCTAGATAGAACCTTAGTGTATGGTACAATCACAAACATAACAACCTCCTTTGGTACAACAACCTTTTATAGGCGTTCTTGTTCCCCTAGATGTTTATGCCCTTGTTGTTGACCCAAATAATGATGGTTGGGGACCAACGATTTTTGCACAACCTATGCAATCTATACATGGTTGGCCCACTGTTTCACCACCTAATCCCCCTCGTCACTCCCACATATCACACTTATGATATGATGCCTCACGAATAGCTCACACTCCTCCTACAACACCCCTACTACTCATCATACTCCTTTTGCACCCCAGAATTCTAAGAAGCTTGTAATAATGGTTGGTCCTATTGCTCAGCCATCAAAATGCCAAGTCATTCCCATGCCAGTTACTTGTGAACAAGAAATAAAAACATAAGCCTCACCCTATGGTTCCTCTCACACACCATCTCACTTAGTCACTTCACACCCACAACAAGAGGAGCAATAAGCATAATCATCTCCTTCTCATGGGAAAAGGAAATGATTAGGGTTCCTTTTTATGCACATCGCTTATGCTATATTACAAGTTACCTTACTTAGCTTGTAGTTGTGTTAATATGTTTATGAGGTGAAGTTATCTGTCTAAACTGATCACCGGATACTATGCTTATCATTTTGACAAATTATCAATTTGAGGAGACTGGTTATATTTATGTGCATATTATGCTTTGTATTTTGTGGTACCACTTGGATATGGGTTTTATGGAGTAGCAAGGAGCATGGAGGTACAAGGAGTCATTTTTTTAGTTTATGTGGTGATTACTTTAATGATGAATTATATGCAGTGGTTGTTTATTTGTGATGGTTAATTCTTTTTCTGTGTTATATGTTACAACCAACAATTTGATTTGAAATGAAAAAGGTCAACAAATAAATAACACATAATGACTATTTATGATCAAATAAAGAGGAAACTTGATCGAATGGGTTATAGAGGGTCCCACCTATTAGAGTCTAGTCTTAATTTAATCATTTTAACAACCTTTAAAATTTTCTCCTCTTATTTATCTAATCAACTTTGATTATAAAAACTAAAGAAACTAATCATTTTAAGCCTAAAGAAAAACTACGAAAACTGCTTGAAGCCTTCTTAAAAGAGGACAAATCTATGAAGGAAAAAGGAGAACGGTTGAGGGAGAGGTATGCTATAACTTATGGCAACTATTTTTTATAGTTTCTCACAAACTCTGAAGCTAATCCTGATGGTGACAACAAATCTATATCATCTACGGGCAACAAGCTAGGTGACTCCTTTGAAATTACTAACTATTATTTAGGTATATTGTGTCTTTCTTATTATTTTTATTGTTGTTTAAAGGTCAAGCTAATCTACTGCTATTGCTAACAACTAGTTATTTGCTGAAAAACAAGTTGCCCACATCTTACTCGCTTGAAGGATTTCATTTTGCTACTACTCTTGTTTCTTGCTCAAATTATTATATATGATAGCTTTACATTGCAATAGTCTATGATTGGGTTAGTCAAAAGTCTTCACAAAGGATTGAATTTTAGAATTTTGGTTGTACTTTGTCTCATTTCAATAAAAATCAGCCATTGATTCATCAAATACCTGTTTATATACCTCTCTATGTCTTATTTGTTTTATACTATTTATCAGCAGTTTACTTACTTTTTTTTGGTAGTTTATGCTCTACATGATACAAGGTTGTTGCCCCAATCCTCATTAGCTTACTTCCTTGTTTGTAATTATAACAACTTATGTTGTACAAAACCTTGGGCTCTGATTAGTTCGCTACTTTTGTCTAATCTTTTGTTTTGAATTTTCTATTTATATGTTGCAAATTTTTTTATTTCAATTGTAATTATAATTGTACTTAATGTATATACAACTATTTTAATTGCTACTTTGTTTTTCTACACTTGATAAAAATCCAAAAAACTCATAAAATACATAAAATAATCCCACACCCCTTCATATATGAGCTAGCGTGTCTCATTATATCGTTCAACGTGTCTCATTATATCGTTGTGAGAACGATATTTGAGGGAGTTGATTTGTTAATCTTATAATAACATCAACATCTTTTTTGATGACCATACTAGCGAATGATTCGTTCCCTCAATCTTTTGAAATCTCATTAGTTCCCTCAATCTTTTGAAATCTCATTAGTTCCATGACAATTCAGTCTCGAGAACAACCTAACCTTAGCTTTTGGATCCATGATCAAACTAACATTGCTCATTCTCTGCTTGATTTTATTTTGAAAAACTCACTTTCCAATGAATAATGTGCTAGGAGTTGGGCCATTATTTCCCAAGACATTGAGTTAGAGGGAGTAAGATTAGCTCTAGAAAGACGACTAAGACAATATCCCAATCATTTTTAGTTTGATATGTTTAATTCATGACAATACAATCAAATATACAACCTAGTCTTATCCCTCGATTAAATGATTAAAGGAACATTGCTAATTCCTTGATCGATTATATCTTGAATAACGCACTTACTATCTGGGAACTAAATCCAACTGTTAGGTTGTTTAAATATTTTTTTGATGGTGGAAGTTGATTCGGCACCATCAAAAACCCTCAAGGCACACAAAATCATGAAGCTCGACAACTGTAACCTAGATTTCCCGAAAATTTTGTTGAATTTTAATCAAAATCTTGCTGAAATTTCCACTATTTTTAGAGTAAAATTGTGGCCTAGTTAGACTACTCTATTTGTTATTATTAAGGATTTCAAGTTTGTGGCTTCTTCATTATTAATATTTTGTTGGGGCAACTTCATCTTAACATTTTTTT
>APFE031026262.1:45098-66305 GCA_000404065.3 Pinus taeda
AAATATTAATATATATTATATTTTTTTTTTTCTCGGTAAAAGACTATGCTATTTCTATTAACTGGTAAACGTAATAAAATTCCCCATAATAGAAGAGTTGGGGATCTCATCAAAGCAAACAACCAGATAGACAGAACAGATAGCCAGATTCATTGGCATTACAAATAAACTGAGAGAGAGAGTACTGAAACTAAGCATATGACTAGTAACCCTGAGAGTACTGGACCAAGACATTAGCATACACCGCGGCTGGAGAATTCTCAAAACTGAGCCAAACGCCCGAAGCAGGCTTCCAAAAACCAAAAAGTGAAAACTCAAGAGCCATCTGTTCAACTGTCCTCTTCCCCCTGTGTCTCCTCGGCTTGCTGACACGCGTCGTCGTGGCTGAGCCCGTCTTTTTCATGCAACATGTTGCCCTCCTGGTCTTTGTTGGTGTTGCCAACGTCGGGGTCCAGGATTAGGTTGATGCACTCACTCAGGGGAGGAATTAGGGAAGGCGAGTCGACCTGAATCACTGGTTCAACATCCCTTTTTGCGGCCATGGCGAATTGGGAAGAGGAACGCTCACTGCTATTGGAAGAATTGGGGTCAATGCAGGAAATTGGAGGCACTTGGTTGATTTCCTCCGTCATAAGGATGGTTATCTGGGCTGAAATCAGAGGGCAGTTCAGGTTGCTTTGGAATTTAAAGTGGGTGGATTGGAAAGCGCTGTTGGGTATCGGATGGCGAGTGGGGTTACTTGCAGGAGGATCCTCAGGGGAAGAAGTGAGGTTGATGGTGGTGAGCAGAGGAGTGGACTGAGGGCGAGCAGAGGGTCATTTGCTGCTGCCAGGTCTTTCCCCAGAGCGAGAACGCTTCCCAGGACGCTTCATGGTGCAAACATTGACTGTGACTTTCAACAAGATAGTGCGGAAACCAGAATTGTGCCTCAGAGCATCCAAGGACCCCGAACCGAATCGAGAAACAGAGCAGAAGACAATGGAAACACTAAACCGAGAAACAGAGCCGGAATAACTGAAATAACCGCGAATGAAGCACTTACCCCAAACTGTTGACGGAATTCCAGAGCGAAGAACACAGGATGAGTAGAAGGGCTGCCAATTTGAGCCAGAACCAGCTCGAATTTACTCTCTGAGGCGGGGCTCCCTCTCGACCTCACCCACCGAACTCACAACAAACCGAACAGAGTAGTCTTCGACCGAATGCATGATGGAATAATCACTGAGTCGCTTCCTGTAAATACTGCTCCACAGACTGCGTTGGGCTTTGTTCGCCATTAATGGCGTTGTCCTGCACCGTGCTAAGGCCATAAAAACATTCTCCCCACCTCCGTTCTTTGTCTGGGGCTCCACGCTGCAGAGCAGGTGGCGGCATCATGCGTCTTAAGTGTGCATGAATGCCATTTAAGGCACTATAATCACCCGGATCCGGGAGCTCTTCTGCATACTCAGGTTTCTCCTGTTGCACTTGATCGTGGAAATCTTTCAATTGGGAGTCTTGAAGGATTGTTGCTGGATCTCCGGTTAATAGAGGTCTGTTACAATCCACCCCCACATTGGCAAGGAGATCCGCAATTTTGTTTCCATCTCTTTTGATGTGGGCAAAAGTGATCGCTCTGTTGTTGTTGATCCAATTCTCCATATGCATTAGTCTTTGAGCCAGTCTCCAACTGTTACAGATTTTGGAAGAGGAGGAGCCCTGGAGAAGTTTTGTAGCCATGTGAATAAGAATTTGGGAATCTCCCTCCACGATGAGCGGGAAAAGGTGTTGTTCCTGAGCAATTAGAAGTCCTTGCCAGAGACCTTCTAATTCAGCCGAATTGTTGGTATCCCAACCATGATAACCCAAAAAGATTGTGATATTGTTCCCAGTATGATCTCTGATTAATCCACCGAATCCTGAGTGCCCCGGATTGCCCTTGGAAGCCTCGTCAAAATTGATTTTGTACATATCTTTTGGGGGCGGAGACCACTTCCCTGGAGGTGACCCATTAGAGGGTCTGGTGCCTGAAGTTATCTGATCTTGCCTTCTTTGAAATTCCCAGTTGTTCCAGATTGATTGTTCCTGAGGGAGAGTTGGGAGATCATCTTGGTACCATGTTTTTAGGGAGATGGTTTCTTCAATATTGTTTTTTATGGTTAACCATATCTCTTCCAGGGATTTGAACTAGTTTTGAATATTCTTCCATTTCTCTCTTTCCAGATGGTCTAGGTGACAAAGCCAGGTATGAGCTTCCATATGTAATTGAGAATCTTGCTTTGATAAGGGTGAGGGTCCCAGTTGCTTATGGTAGCCATTATGTCCCCACTCGCCCCTGTCTCTTTCTGACTACGAAATTGATTTTTTTGCCAGATATTATATGCAAGTGGGCAATGATACCAAAGGTGTTCAATGGTTTCTTCTTCTTTTTTGCAGTTGAAACATATGGAGGGGCCTGTGAAATTTCTTTTCCTCAGGTTATCCCAGGTTAGAACCCTTTTGTGGCAGAGAAGCCATAGGAAGGTGGTGATTTTCGGCCATGTGGAGGAGTCCTAGATCTTGATCCAGATCTTGGCAGGCCTGGAGTGATCTTTAATTGGAAGATTATAAGCCTCTTTTGTGGAGTACGTTCCTTTTTCTTCGTAACTCCATCTGAGAATGTCTGTTCCTTCTGAGCTTTGTATTTTCTTTTTTTCTAACTCTGTGTCCAGATTTTGCTGTTCTTGTTCTGATCCAGTAGGTATGATCTGAGAGGCCTTGTGCTAAGTTCTGATGGCATGTTGAGCCGTAGTATTCCACTAGCTTCCAACAGTTGTGGGGGGATGGGAGTCCCTGTCCCCAAGCACCATATTCGTGAAGAGTTCACTTAGCTTGGGCATCTGTTGCCAAGAGTCGTCCCAAAAGCGAGCTTGGATCCCGCTTTTTACCTCCCAAAAACTATGTTGCTGAATAAGGTTCCTGTGAGTTTTTTCCGAATTCCAAATAATTGAGCCATTGCTTAGCTCAGAGATTCTGACCATCTCCTCTCTCGGACAATTCCCCACATATTTGGTTGTCCATAGGGTAGTCCAAGGGGTGGGAGAGCCTGAGATCCATCGCCACAAGATGCGTGATCCCATGACCACATTGCTATGAGTGGGATCTCTCAGCCCAATGCCACCTCCTTTTTTGGGCAGACAAGCTGTCTCCCATTTGACTAAGGCCCATTTACGGTGAAGCCCCTTGCTACCACAAAGGAAGGCTCTTTGGATGGATTTGAGCTCTTTGAGAACCCATTTGGGGGCCGAAAGGATGGAGAAGAGGTAGAGGGGCATGGCCTGAAGGATAGCTTTGATCAGGACTAGACGGCTGGCCATGTTAAGGGATCTATGGGTCCATGAAGACAATCTAGTTTCCAGTTTTTCTAGGAGGGAGTTCCAGGCGGCATGCTTCAAGCTGGAAGCCATAAGGGGGGATCCCAGATAAGTGGAAGGAAGCTTGGCCAGGGAGAATTGAAGGATTCATAGAATGGCAGATTGAATAGCAGAGGGGGTGTTAAAAAAGAAGATTTGGGACTTGGACTGGTTGATGGATGCCCCAGAGGCTTCTGAAAAATCCGCTAAAAGTGTTTTGAGCTGCCTAGCTTCTTGGACAGAAGGATGACCATAGAGCATAGTATCATCTACAAATTGTTGATGAATGGCTGTAGGGGTATTGTGGATGGCTATACCTTTAAGGTGATGCGATTGTTGAGCCTGCTTGATGCTTCGCCCAAGACCTTCCGCAGCGATGATGAAAAGGAAAGGGGATAGGGGGTCCCCTTGCCTAATGCCTCAGGAGGGACGAAAGGTTTCAGAGGGGATGCCATTGATTAGAACCGAAAATAAAGATGAAGTGAGGAGGCTCATAATCCAGCGAACCCATGCAGTATTGAAGCCAAATGCCAGTAAGATCTTTTCCATATAATTCCAACTGAGGCTATCAAAAGCTTTTGAGAGATCTAGTTTGAGAAGCATACCTGGTTTCTTGGAGGTCTTCAGGGAGTGGATGATTTCATGCATAAGGATGATCCCATTGGTAATCTGCCGTCCTTCCACATAGCCGGATTGTTCCGACGAGATGATCAGAGGTAGCAAGAGCTTTAGTCTTGTGGCGATGATTTTGGAGATGATTTTTTAGATGATGTTGCAGAGAGCAATTGGTCTGAATTTGTCCGGTTTGCAGGGCTTCTCAACCTTAGTAATCAGAGCTAGAAAAGTGGCATTTATACCTGGGAACATCCATCGAAGTGTGTATGATTCTTCCACTACCTGCAAGACTTCCTGCTTTATGAGATCCCAGAAATGGTGGAAAAATTTTGAGGTGAAGCCATCCGGACCTGGCGCTTTGCCTGCTTTTAGAAGCTTAATTATGGATTCCACTTCCTGGAGATCAATAGGCTTGAGTAGCATTTGATTGTGTTGATCGGATATTAATTTGGGAATATTGCTAGTGATGTTTTGAATTGCTTGGGACCGATCGATGCTTGGTTCTTTGTGCACCTTCTTGAAGTGATTGAGAAGTTCAGCCTCGATCTCTTCGTGCTTCTCAAGTTTATCTCCCTACTCATTTTGAATGTGAGTAATATTGTTGTGCATTCCGCGTTGTATTGTGGTGTTGTGGAAGAATCTGGTGTTTTTCTCACCTTCTTTGAGCCACCGAATTCTTGACTTTTGCTTCCATAACACTTCTTCCTATTTTTCTTTTTCCATTAACTCTTTTTCAAGAGTTTTTTCTTGATCCGCTAGATCATTGGATTTGCCCTGGGTGATGATTTTTTGCTGTAGCTGCCTCATTTCCTATTCAATGTTAGCCTTCCCATGATGAATATTGCCAAAGGTGGTTCTATTCCAGTACTCAATTTTACCTTTGAGGTGCTTGAGCTTTTGTTGAAATTGGAACATTTTGGATCCGAGAGGAGGATGGAAGCGAAGCCATTCAGTGCTAACGAATTGGTGAAAGTCGGGATGGGATAGCCAGAAGGCTTCAAAGCGGAAAGGTCTGCGAGTAATTTTCCCTGGTCGTGACCAGTGGAGAGAGATGGGCCAGTGGTCTGAGCCAGTGAAGGGCAAGATAGAAGTAGAAAAATCTCCTCCAAGATGGATGGCATTATCTGAGAGAAGAAATCTATCTAACCTAGAAGCAATATGCAAGTTTCCGGCTTGTTTGTTGTCCCATGTGAAAGTGCCATTATTGAAAGGAAGATCAATAAGCCAATTATTTTGTATAAAGTCCAGTAGGAGAGTTCCATCCTGTGAAGTTTTACCCCTGCCTCCTCTTCGCTCATCCATCCTTGTAATCATGTTAAAATCTCCTCCAGCAATCCATAGAGAGAGAGATCTGTTTTGATTAAGAGTCGATATGGAGTCTAGAATCCTCTCTTTTTGGCGAGTGTCCTGTGGGAAATAAACATTAGTGAGTAGTTCATATTGATTAGTTCCTAGAATATGAAAATTTGCTTGGAGAAAGCTCCTGTGCACATGGAAATTGGTGAGCTCCACTGCTCTTGAATCCCATATAATTGCAATTGCTCCGGAGGCTCCATTTGCATCGACTGCTGTATTGTAGCTTCCAGGCCAAAATTTCTTAGCTAGCTTATCCAACATTGCTGTATCGCATTTTGTTTCTTGCAAGAAGATAACCTGAAGGCTTTCTTGCTTTATCATGTTTTTGAGTAAACAGGTTTTCCTGGGGCCGTTCATCCCTCTGATATTCCAGGAGATTAACTTCATTGGGAAAGATTAATATCAGGACTGAAGTACTTTGTTAACTTGGCATATCTGCCTGAATCTACTAAGGTCTACCCTACCTTGATTGTTCTTTGGAGGATAGTTTTCCTACCTCTCTTTTTTATGTCCTTGACAATGAGATGCCGGTCCCAAGGGCTGCCAGTTTGGATTCCCAACGATTTTTGCCTTTGAGCTCTTGATAAGACTTCTTCCAGGTTTTTTAGTTGTCCTGCTGGAATATTATCAAAATTGTTTGTGGTGCATGCCTGTTCCAATCCCGAGAGATCCAAATCCCCTATGTCTATTGATTTTGTTTCTTCATCCATAAAGCTCGAATAGTCTTGATCTTCCATAGGTTCTTCCTCTGTGCCGGTGCCTAAGAGTGGCTTCTCCATTGGTTTATCCCCTTGGTCCGTTGAGGTTGATGCTTCTTTTCCTTTGGTATCTAATTGAACCCTGGTGGATTCCGCTTTTTTACTATTGTCAGCCTTCTCCGATGTTATTCCTGGTTGCTTCATTTGAGTTTCCGGGTGATCTGCTAGGGCTTCGAATTTGTTGCTAGTGGATGGCTTTGATTGGCTGGGTGGCGCAACAGTAGACTTCGGTGCTGGCTTCTTGTTTGCCCTTCGACGGTGAGCTACCTTAATGAAACCAGTGCCCTCAGAACCTTCCTGGTCCGCAGCAGGGGAGGGTTTCTGATTTAAAGGGCAGTCTCTGAATAAGTGCCCCAGGCCATGACATCTTCGGCAGCAAAAGGGCACATGTTCGTAATCAATCATTTGTAACCAATTCTTGTCAAAGTGAGAGAGAGTTACAACATCTGGTAGAGGCTGATTGAGATTCATGTAAACACAAAGTCTAGCATAAGAAGTATATGTACCTGTTTTTGTTTCTTCGGCTGCTTTAACAAAGTCACCTAGCATGTTGCCTATGGCTTTCAGGGATTCTTCTCCCCAGAATTCGTTGGGAAGAGAATACAGACGGATCCAAACCGGAGCCCAACTGAGATCTACCGTATCTGGGTTGAATCGCTCTACCCAGCCTTTGAGAAATAGACCAGCAGCATTGAAGAAATAAGGGCCGCCGTCCATGACTCTGTTTCTATCCTCTAGGCAGTTGAAGATAGCTGTGAAGAAGCCTTTCGCTCCTAGCTGCAGGGTGATGTGCCCCTTGGGATTCCATTTTGCTTATATCCAGCTTTGCAGTGCTCGTTCAGTTGGCCACATCCTGATAAACTTCCCTATGAGGGCATGGTCTGTCATAAATTGTATTCTTTCTTCAATGAGATGTCCTGGCAATTCGACCCGAGGTCGAATCGCTGCAACTGGTTTGCAGGTTGTAGAATGAATTTCTTTCACCTTGTCTTCTTCCTGGTTGGTGTTTTCCTTGTCCGATTGATTCTCTGGAATATCATTGTCGTTTTGCGGGGGAGGTTCGCCGCCTCCCCCCAGCTGATGTTCCATACTGCTCGTACCTACTGATAAAAGTTTAGGATCTAGTGCCGCTTTGGGCTACTGACTAAATCCGTAAGAGAAAACCTGCCTTGTCTGCAATGGCAGAGGGACAGAGCCTGCCAGAGTCACTAATTTTCAAACCCTAGCCACCGCCATCGCCAGAGCTCCTTAGAGAACATTCATTACCTTCTAGTGTTCATATTCAGGTATATTATATATTAATTAATATTAAACCCAATGGATTTATACTATAAACCATAGGGAGTAATGTTACAAATCTAAGGGAATAATATTAAACACATGGGATAATTATTATAGGCCCTTCAGATTAATATTATAAAATGAAGGAATTATTGATATTAATGATACTAAAAACCTAAAAGAATAATATTAAACTCTATGAATATGAACCCTAAAATAAACATGGTTCACCCTCATTGCCCATGGTTGATTTTCATATAGAGAGAATCCTTATGACAATGTGACGTTGGACCAAGCTTGACCATGCTTGATCATGATTGATTTTCAAATTGAGAGAATATTTGTCACAATGTGACATCGGACCATGGTTGATTCTCATATTGAGACAATATTTGTCACAATGCGATGTTGGACCATGCTTGAGCATAATTGAAATTATAAAACATTGTTGACCATGATTCACCATGGTCTAACATGATTGATATTATAAACTTGAGATACTAATAATAAACCCTGTGGACTAATACTAAAATCACAAGGGATTATAAACCTAAGGGAATAATATTAAACCCTATGAATATGAACCCCTAGACTAATAAACCTAAGGGATTGATATTGTAAACCCAAGGGATTGATATTATAAGTGCAAGGAAATAATAAGCACAATGGATTAATACTAAAACCCAAAGAGATTATGAACCCAAGTGAATAATATTATATCGAAGGGACTAATATTATAATGCCAAGGTATGTAAACCCTAAGATTAATATTATAAACATGGTTGACCATGGTTGATTTTTTACAATGGTTGACATTTAAACATGGTTGACCATGGTTGAATTTTTACCATGGTTGACCATGGTTCACCAAGCTTTACCATCATTGACAATGGTTGACCATGATTATCATATTGAGACAATATTTGTCATAATGTGATGTTGGACCATGGTTGAGACAATGATTGATTTTGATATTGGGACAGTGTTTGTCACAATGAGATGTAGGGATTTGAATGCAAGGGAATAATATTAAGCCCAAGGGACTAATATTATAAACCCAAAGTATGTAAACCCTAAAATAAATATTATAAACTCTAAAATAAACATGGTTGACCATGGTTGATTTCTATATGGAGACAATCCTTTTCACAATGGTTGATTTCTACATGGTTGACCATGGTTGATTTCTATATGGAGACAATCCTTTTCACAATGCGATGTTGGACCATGATTGATCATGATTGATTTTCATATCGAGACAATTTTTGTCACAATGCGACATTGGACCAAGGTTAACAATGGTTGGTTTTCATATTGAGACAATCTTTGTCACAATTCCGACACTTGACCATGGTTGACCTTGGTTGGCTATGATTGACCATGGTTGAGCATGATTGATATTATAAACCCAAGGGAATAATAAACCCAAGGGATTGATATTATAAACTCAAGGGATTAATACTAAAACCCTTGGGATTATGAACCCAAGGGATTAAAATTATAAAGCCAAAGTATAGAAACCCTAAAACAAATAAATCCTAGGAGAATAATATTAAACCCTAGGAATATGAACTCTTGGATTAATAAACCTAAATGATTGATATTATAAATGCAAGGGATAAAAATTATAAACCCAAGGTATATAAACCCTAAGATAAATATTACAAACCCTAAAATAAACATGGCTTACCGTGGTTGATTTTCATATTGAGACATTCATTGTTAGAATGTGACGTTTGACCATGGTTAACCATTCTTGACCATGCTTGATTTTCGTATCGAGACAATATTTGTCACAATGTGACGTTGGGCCATGGTTGATTTTCATATTGAGGCAATCTTTGTCAAATGCGACATTTGACCATGGTTGGATATCATTGACCATGATTGATACTATAAACCTAAGTGAATAATTAACCTAAGGGATTGATATTGTAAACTCAAGGGATTAATACTAAAACCCCAAAGGATTACGAACCCGAGGGAATAATATTAAACTGAAGGCACTAATATTATAAACCCTCGATATGTAAACCCTAAGATTAATATTATAAACACTAAAATAAACATGGTTGACCATGGTTGATTTTCATATCGAGACAATCCTTATCACAATGTGATGTTAGATTATGATTAGCCATAGTTGATTTTCATATCAAGGCAATCTTTATAGCATTTGACCATGATTAACTATGAATAACCATATTTAATTTTATAAAACATAATTAAACATAAATAATTTTTCGTTACTCGTTATTATTAAAATATGAAGATTATTAAAATAATTTGTCTGTATTCCTTATTATTAAAATGTGAAGATTATTGGGATGATTTGTCGTTATAACCGGAGAATGAATGTAAGATCGATACAGGAGTTTCGACCTCATTAGGGTGTGGAAGATTATTAGGATGATTTATCGCTATTTCTACATAAAAATAATGTAAGATTGTTACATTAGACTTCACCACATTGGTCGAGTCGTTAAACGTTATTGGACCTTTCAAGTAGTTGGCTTTTTTCGTTTTCGTTTTCTTTTTCTTCTCTTATGTTATTGTGTTTTTGAAAAATGCATGCCTTGATTTTTGATAAACTTGGGAAGACATTCATAATTTGTTTTATAAGGATCCGGTGTGAGTGCGATGTAAATTTTTGTCGGTTTTAGAAAATGCATGTTCATGCCATAACAAAGTCATGGACCTTGGTCCCTCACCACAATTCAATATTTTCATATTTGTAGGTCATGACAATTCAATGTTTTTATCATTTGGCTTCTTCCCATAAGTCCATCACAATTAAATATTTTTATATTTGTAAGTCATCGGAAATCTATATTTCATTTGGCTTCCTCGCTTTTGACGACATAGGGCACTCTGGTTTCAGAGTCTAGTTTCATGGTTACTTGATGTTAAGTAACAAGTAACTTAGTAGGTAGGTTGCACATAATTTTGTTTTGTTTGTTTTTATGGGTTAGAGGGAGATGTCAGAAACCCTGAGACCTTTTTAGTACGTATGAGGAGACGATTCAATATAACTGGATTTTATTTTTCCAATAATCTAAAAAATGCATGAAAATGAAGATTATGGTATATTACAATTTCATAATCATAAACACGAATTGATATATTAATTTTTGAGCTTTGAAGGAGTATATAGAAAGTTTTGGATCGTCCAATATTTAGATTGACAAATAAGACTTGAATTTCAAAAAAAATGTTTAATTAATCAATATAGATCCATTTTAAATAAGGATCTAACATGAGTTGAGAGGGATTCAATTTCTTTAAGTGTAAATTTTTTTATGAGACCATATTATTTAAATATTTTGTATAGCTATTTAAATTTATTTATTTATTTATTTTTCGCTGACATGAACAAAATTACTTTGATGACGGACAAACAACTTTACACATCATGCTTGGTTGTAGAATGAGCCTCTCGGCTCAATAAAGAATAAGGAAAAATAATTACTTTCTATTAAAAGAAAAGAAAGGCAATTAAATAAACGATTAGTAAATATATGAGTAGTTGTAAAAATAATATAAAATTGAAATTTCATTAATAAAAATTAAGAACTGAGTAGAGTTAGACTACTCTATAAAGAGACTAGAAATAGAAATACTAGAATGGGATATAGACTATTATTACTTCAAAAATTTTGTTTAAAATAACAATTCATTATAGACTAAAAAGGAGGAAGAAGATAAAAAAGGCTCAATGATAGAGGTGATGAATGATATATTTCTATCATAGCCTTTTTGGGTTAAATCCCTCTTGTAAATATCTATGAATTATAGTTTTCAACTAAGTTGTGGAAATGCAAACACAATGAACTCGCTGAGAAAAAGGGACACAAGTTCAATAGCGTTGGGGAGGTGATTGCTTGGAAAATTGGGTAAACACGCATTTAATAGCAACCATGGCCTGATTGGTATGTCTTTAGTGAAACTAACTAAATTAATTATTGGTTGAAGGAATCCTATGCTCTTCCAAATGGAGGACAAGTCCATAGCCCTTTGCCCTGTCTCATGGATTGTGCTTGGACAAGTCAACACACAAAGAAGGACAGAGCATTGAAGCATGCAAACGATGCTAGAAAAAGAGAGAAAGTGTGAGAGAAGGGGCAATGAGCATGACTGGTATAACTTTGTGGAAAAACAAGGAAGAGAGCAGTGTGGATAGCAAGCATGCTGGAAAAGTGTGGAAGTGAAGACAAGAGGAAGCAGAGGTTAGGGACTAAGCTTTGGGTGCACTTAGCAGTGTGGAAACACTACTTAGGTGAATGAGCATGGCTCTTTCGACTCCTAACTTCGGGTGGAGTCCTTGTGTCCTTTGGATTTCTAGCTTGCAGAGGTGTCCTATATGATTTAATACTTGATTGTGGGCTTTCATATGTTTATAAGTGTACTCTAGATTCCCGATTTAGGTTGGAGACACTAGAGGCATCTCTATCGGGTTCAAGTGGGTGGAGATGGTGTAATCTTTGGACTCCTTGTGTTAGTGAACTATTTGGTTTACTTTCCCTTGAGCACTCCTCCTCAGGCATTGAAGCTAGCTCGGGGGTGGTTGGCTACAAGAAATTTTGCAGTGTAGTCAACCTAAGGTTGGAGGAGAGTTGAAGTCCCACTCTTAGCCACCAACCATCTACTTCATAAGATAAGTGCCTACTTGTGTCATTGTGTATTAATGTAATGTAAATGTTTATTACTATTGTTATATAGCTTGTGGCGTTGATGATGAATGTGTATTCTTATGTATTGATGGAATGATGCTTGTCCATTGCCATGATGAGAGAGATATCAGGAACCTTTCTTTAAGAAATGTCTTTCAATAGAAATCACATAAAAGAAAAAAAATTCCGACGCGTTTCGAACCAACATATGTGGTTCATCATCTGGACCAAATGATGAACCACACTTGTTGGCTCGAAATGCGTTGGGAAAAAAATTATCTTATGTGATTTCTATCAAAAGAATTTGCTTAATTCATTATGGATCAGAGAAGCTTGAATATATAAATATTTGTTTAACTAGTTAATTTCTTGTATTGAAATGATTTGTATTAAATGGCCCTTGTCTATGGAATTGTTTAAAGGAAATGTGCCTCTTTATGCAATATTGTAATAACATGGAAACATTAATTTCCATTATAGCTCAGGGGAAGCAACTCAATTCCATTTAAGTGTCAAAGGGTGCCCATATTTATTTTATAGCTCAAGATAGATGCGAACATGCATCTGAGTGTTAAAGGGCATTCCTATTGAGGAGATGGATTGGAGGGATAGCCCATATTTAGCTAGGTGTCAAAGGCATCCATGTTTGTGGATGGGTATATATATGTCGTGTTACAGGCCTTTGGAGGATTTTAACTCCACTTTGTGTTCTAGTAAGAAGGGCGAGGGCAAGAGATAGAGTAGTTCCTGTCAATATATTTATATATGTATATATATAGTATATAATATATATTAATATTATATATTATTATATATTTATATATATTTATATATATATATTATATTGTTGTGTTGTGGCCCTTTGGAGGATTTTAACTCCACTTTGTGTTCCAGTAAGAAGGGTGAGGGAGGGAGATAAAGTATTTCCCATCAATAGGAAGGGATCATGGGCCCTTGGGAAAGTTGATTTCTATAAGGCATTGAAAGGGGGTTGGGGTGAGATTACATGGAGGTTTGAAGGCTTGGCTCTATAGTTATTGCAAAAAAATGTTATAACTAAGAAATGTTTCTTTCCACATAAATCCAAGACTCGGAGGGACCGAGGCCTGTCGCTAAGGTGGAAGAGTGATGTCATCTTGAGATGAAATCAACATGACACCAACACAATGCCATATCGAACAACAATAACTTGAGGGATAAGAGAGGAGTGTCATAAGTGGAGGAGGCTAAGGTTGGGAATGCAAAGTATCCTGATAATTGATAGAAATATCCACATCGTGGACCTCAAGCCTTAGGGGTTCCTCATTGTGTTATTGTTTATGGCGGGAGAGGCTGCGGTTAATGGGGTTAGGAAATGAGAACAATTCCCAGCAGAGGACGGTAAAAGTTTTTCTCCTTCCCTAGGGGTTTGGCACGAGATTCAAAGTTGTGGTTCGAAGAATATTAAAAACCCTTATAACGTTGGTTGCAAAACTTAGGTTAAGACCTAGTTTGGTGGGGCCCAAGTAATGGGGTGATGTGGAAAGTGAAACAAGGGAAAAGAAAATGATTGAGTTTCATGATGTGGACCTACTAGGTGAGGTTACATTTCCAAGTGGGAACCATGTGGGAGCCATGTGGTACTACCTTGCTAACATGGCAGGGTTGTGAAGAGGTCAATATTTAAACGACTGTAAATTGTAATATAGGAATCAATTTTCAATAAAATTTATATTGTCAGAGAGCTCTCAATGAGCCAATGGCAATGATGGTATTAGTTTCTAGTTTTGAGAGAGTTGGAAAATGAGGAATTTTGTAATCCCATTTCCGTGAAAAGATTATAGAGGTTGGGTTAGATGATAGTAAAAATTCCATCCAACTTGGGTTATCCAAGGGGATTTTGAAGGAGCATTACAAAGTGGTATTAGAGAAGAAGATTCAACATTGGACCTCTGGAGACAAATTTGGGACTTCGATGTAGTGTAACAATGTGCGAATCTCTATTGTAGAGTGTAGTAGCTAAATGTAAATATTGTTGTGTGTTGCTTAAATAACATTTGAATTGTTGATTTCATGTTGTTTGAAATGTTGTTTCTAACATGTTAAGTTATTTTTACATATGCACTAACTTGGAACTTGATGTTTAGATAGCCTCATAGCCATGTAATTATGGCGGGATTACCAAGATGATAATGAACATGTGATTAATATTATTGATTAGCTAACAATTGGGTGCATGTGACAACACATAAGAGGGCATCAAGGAACAATACAATATAAAAAGGAATGAGTAACAGAATTGTTATAGCAACATTCAGCACTCCTGTAGACCTAATGCTCTTTTATGGCCTTAGGTAGTCCCTTTCCCTATGAAAACTTGACTTTATATTAAAAAGCAATATCTCAAATTCCTTTTGTGACTCTGCCCATACTATATCACATACATACGCAGGCACCATAACACTATACCCATGTACACCTTTTGAAATATGAAAAAATAAAATAAAATACTATTTTTCGGGCACGGTTTAGAGGTTTTACTGAGAGCCCGCCTACAAGAGCCCATGGCCTAACTGAAATAACAAATTTGAGGTGGTGTATGTATATATACTATATATTATATATATATATATATTATATATATATTATATATATTGTATATGTGTGTTTATTATATATATCTTTTATATATTTATATATTATTTCTAAACATTTATATACAATAATATTAGTACTATATATATTTTATATATATATATTATATGATATTATATATATTAATAATATATATAGATCATATATATTTTATATATTATTTAGACATTATATATAGTACATATTATATATTAGATACATATGATACATTATATATAGATACATTATATGATACTAATATATATTATATTATTATATTTATTATATATATTATATATTATATATATATATTGCTTGGGTAGGTCTAATACATACAAGACGAAGAATATCGACATTATACTCGATTTCTCCGAAATCAAGTCTGCTTTTCCTGTGCCTCCTGCACTCCCAATCTCTAGGAAGCCTTGGTTTCCTTTGCATAGATGCTCAAAATACTTATATAACTTCTACTTGTACCTATTAGAGAGGTTTTCTTCATGGCTCACGTTGGACAGATTCGAAGGAAGGTTTCTTCGGTGCCTTTGCTTGGATTAGGTTGTATCTTTCCTATACTTACTATTGTTAATCAATAAAGAAGCTCATGTCTTGTTCTACGTTTTCATCTTATGAGTTATGGTTTATATGTTTATATATGATGATCTAACATATTACTATGTATGCACATTGTATTATCTATTATGTATATGCTTATGTGATTGATTTACAGGTCTGCACATCTTGGAGGAAGCAAAGGGTTTGGACTCGATGGGAACATCTTCAAATGTAGGACCTTCGGGTATGTTTCGAAATATATGTTTGGTAATTCATATGTTTGGCATGGTTTTCTGAGTGTCTTTTTTATTATCTTATCCTTCTTTATTAAGGCTTTAAACCCTTTCCTTAGGGAACATTTTCACCGACAAGAATGGTGCAATATAGCACTAATAGATCTCAACATGGAAATAAATAGGAAGAATCAGTCGATAATAGAAAGAAGAGGTAGGTTCTCTTGATTGGTTGTATACGTTGAGAAGCCTAAGGGTTGAACTAAGCAGTTATAAGGCTGAAAATAGGAAACTTGTCAAGGCCCAAGAAAGGAAGGAAAAAATGAATGCATTCATACAACAAACCCTATCATACCTACAAATACAAATGCAACACGAACTAAGAGCTAGTGTTTAAGAAAAGTTCATTAGGCTTGCAAAACCATAGTTGAAGACTAATGGAGCAGAGGGAAATAGATATAGGAAGAGGCACAAGAATCTAAGTGAGGATATAGTGAGAGGAGGTACTTCATTGAGCACTCCAGAAAGGAGGACAAACATCTGTGGGCATTAGTTTAATGATAATACTAGAAGACACCACCACCGAAGAAGGAAATTAAAGGACCACATGTCAAAAGAGTTTAAGAAGGAAAAGCCTCCTACATTTGATGGTGAGGTAAATAAAGTAGAGGATGTGGATCCATGGCTACTTGGGATGAAGAATTTTCTTAGAGTTCATAATTACTCTAAGAACATGAAAGAAAAAGTGGCCACCTTTAACCTAAACGGTAAGGCTGATCTTTGGTGGGAAGACTTAAAGAATGTAAGTATTATCAATGAGGAATAATTGTCTTTGAAGGAATTTGAGAAATACTTCAAGGAAAAGTATCTACTTGATAGGTGCTATGATAGAAAGGCCAAGAAATTTTATGAGCTTAAGTTAGGGCAACGTTCAGATGAGGAACATAGAACAATAGTTTTATAATTATTGAGGTACGTTCCCTACCTTAAGGATGACAAGGTGAATACTAAGAGGTATATCTATGGGTTACCACAAACATTCAAGGAAAGGATAGAGTTTAATGAGCCATAAACTCTTGAGATGCTATTTGAAAAATGAAGTACTTCTACGAGTAATCTAAACACATGTTATAATATACGACTTAGTGGAAAGAGAAAGGAAACCTCAAATTCAAAGCAAAGAGGTAGGGAGTTGTAGGATTGTGACCTAGAGAAAGAATTTCAGAAATTTTGAGGTCTAAAATGGGCCTAAAAACAAAAATTGAGCTTTGTTAAAGTGGTTAGGGTTGGCCAATCCTAAATACCTTTTATCTTCGATGGGTCCACTTGCAAACCCTGCTCATTAATGATGTACCCCAGATATTGAACTTGGGTCATACCAAAAGTGCATTTATTCAGATTGGCACACAATTTATGTTGTCACAGGGTTTGGAGGACCTGTCAAATATGGTGGAGGTACTCTTCCCAACACTTGCTAAATATCAAGATGTCATCCAAATATACTACCATGAATGAGTTGGTGAAGGGTCAAAAGATGTCATCCATCGGCCTCATGAAGGTTGCGGGGGCATTTGTGAACCCGAAAGGCATGACCAACCATTCGAAAAGGCCATCCTTGGATTTGAAGGCAATCTTCCACACATTAGAGGGTTTGATTAGTACCTAGTGATAACTGAACTTCAAGTCAATCTTGCTAAAATATTTTCCCCCCTTGAGCTGGTCCAGAAGTTCATCAATATGAAGAATTGGATACATATTTTGGGCATTCATCTTATTCAACGCCCGATAGTCAATATAGATTCTCTAGGTCCCGTCCTTCTTCTGTACCAACACAATCGAGCTACCACAAGGTGATGAAATCGACCCGATGTTCCCTTTTTGCAATAACTCCCACATCTTCCTCTTGATTTCATCGTTCCCCAGAACAAAGTGTAGATAGATCAACTCGTTGGTAGCAACATGCCCAGGGTCAAATCAATGGGGTCCTTGACGTGACAGTGTAGGGTAACCCTATGGGTGAGGTGAAGATATCCATGTACTATTCCATGACCTTGTTTGTCTGATACTTCCATGCATAGGAGCCCTTTATGGAGGCCATAGATGTGGCCACAACCTTCTTCCTGCGCTGAGGGCGAATCAAAAGGAAGACAAATTTCCCATTCTTGGAAATGATCTTAATGCATTGCTTCGTAGAGATCAAAGAGATGGCAATAGGTGATGCTACCTCTACTATCTTGTATAACTTATTTCCCAAAGAAATAATAACACTGTGAGACCTAGAATCATACACATCATGATGCTTCCATAAGTATGGTTGGCCTAATAATACATCAAAAACTTCAGGAGGAGAAATGTCACAGAGTACCTCATCTATGAAGAGCTTGATGTTGTGGGGAGGTGACATTGTTGGATGATGCAGATATCTCTTCTTTGGTGAAGCCACCTAATGGTGTATGACTACGGGTGTGGTGTGGTTGGTAGGCCCAACCACTTCATGACCTTTGTTGGAATGATGTTCTTTTGGATTACACTGTCGACAATGAATTGTAGCGGGGAACCCTTCACCCACATCTTTGAGTGGAAGAGTCACTCCCCTCCTTAGGATTTTCAAGCTCAATCTTTTGAAGCTTGGTGGTGGAAATAGTGGCACTGTGCTCCACATCAATAATATGCTTCCCTTTGTCATTCCCCTTGTTAGGTTCTGACTCAAATTCGGAACATGCATCTCATTCAGAAGCTTTCAGCTCAATCACCAATGACTGCTTGGCTCAACACTCACTGTGTTGTGAGTGGGGCTTTTATGAAACTCACACCATTTCCCTATATCCTTCTTTGTCTTCATGGTTTTGTTCTTTTCTTGTAGCTTCGAAGGGTTGTGTTGGGTCACCTCGCCTTGGCTTTATCCTTTGTTCTTCCATTTGGGGGCACCTTTCCCTTGCTTTGGATTCATAGATCCAAAGTCTCAGCTTTTTTGTTGAAATTTTTGATTGATCTTGACTGAGTATCGATAAGTAGCGCCAAGCGAGGAGATGTCTAGGAAATCCATCTCATCTTGGACATACTTGTGTAGACAATCACAGTACTTGAGTACCAAATTTCACTTAAAATCCTTGATACATGACTTTGTGCGAAGGGTATCAAAAATATTTGTGAACTCCAACACATCTTTATCTTCATAGCTCTCGATAGGGTAATATTTTTCCTTGATGGTGTTATGAAACCAGCTCAAGAAAAGATAGAAAATATAGATCAATGCCATAGAATTCAGCCTCTTCGAGGGGGCAACCTCCTTTACATTACATAAATGAACAATTCTTCGATGATACAAATGAAAAAACCTCATTTCTATATATAGGAGTCTAAGGAGTTAGAATATAACCCAGCCGACCTAACAATAATAATATAAAGCCACAAAACTAACACTAGAGGGATTTTATGGGGCACAGTAATAACAATATGAGGATAATAGGGGCACAACAATATTAATAAGGGGTACAACTACAATAGTAATGGGGTAATCACTAGTATTATAGGGACCCAACATGCCCCTCTCCTTCAAAAAAGTGTTGTCCTAAACACTTGAGAAGTTCTGGATGCTTCTGTATAAAATTCTCATCCTCCCATGTGGAATCTTCAACAGATAAGTTCTTCCACTTGATAAGATACTCTGAAATTGTTCGATTTCGTAGCTGTCGAGTTCTTATTTCCGTGAATACTTCCGGTTCCAATATAATTTTTCCTTCCTCATCAAGTTCTGGCAATATTGTTTGAACTTGGAGCTTGTCGCCTATAACCTTCTTTAAACATGAAACATGGAAAACTGGGTGCAATCGAGAAGCTGCAGGAAGCTCCAATTTGTATGCCATAGTACCAATCTTTTGCAACACCTTGTATGGACCATAATACTTTGGTGATAATTTATATCCTTCTTAGCTTGCTTGAGGGACATTTGCTTATATGGTTGTAGCCGTAGGAATACCCAATCACCTACATCAAAACTTCTTTCGCTGCGATGTTGATCTGCCTGTTGTTTCATTCTATTCTGTGCCAACACGAGGTTATCCTTTAAGAGTTGGAGGACTGGTTGTTGATGTTCGATGTGATGTTCCACTGCTTGAACCTTAGAATTTTCTCTTAAAAATGATGTGATGGATGGTGGTTCATACCCATAAAGTGCCATAAATGGGGTCATTTTTGTTGTTGTATGGAAGGAAGTCTTATACCACCATTCAGCCAGAGAAAACCATTTGACCCATTGTGTCTGTTTATTAGATACAAAGCAACGAAGATAACCTTTCAAACATTTGTTTACTATCTCATTTTTCCCATCAGATTGAGGATGATAAGATGAGCTATGAGCTAACTGAGTACCAAGACAAGAAAAAAATTCTGTCCAAAAATTTCCAGTGAAAAATGGGATCTCTGTCACTTATAATAATCTTTGGATTTCCATGTAGCTTTTGAATTGTTTCCATAAATGCCGTGGAAACTGTACTGGCTTTAAATGGATGTGATAATGCACAAAAGTGTGCATACTTGGTAAGTCTGTCAACTACCACCATGATGACACTCTTTCTCCTCAGATTTGGGTAAACCTGTGATAAAATCCATTGAAACCTCCTCCCAACGTTGGCTTGGAATGGATAAAGGTTGTAATAGACCCGGTGTCTTAATTGTTTCAACTTTATTTTGTTGGCAAACCAAACTTTCCGCCACAAACTTTTGAATATCTGATTTAAGGCCATCCCAAAAAAATTCCTTCTTAACCCTGTGGTAAGTTTTTAAAAATCCTGAGTGCCCTCCTAAGGGAGAAGTGTGCAATTCCATAAGAATCTTTTGCTTGAGCTGGGAATTCTTACAGAGGTATAAGCGATCTTTGTACCATAACGAATCATTTTTCCAGCTAAATGTATCAGACGTACTGGAATCTTGTTGTAACTTTCGAATAAGTGCCCACCGTTCTTCGTCATTCTTCCATTCCTCCCTTGCTTCATTTATCCAATCTGGTTGGATAATAGAAATGGCACACAACAATGCTTCCACATCCTCATCCTTTCTGAGAGTGCATCTACCACCACATTTTGCTTCCCTTTTTTGTAGATGATTTCAAAGTCATAACCCAACATCTTTGTGACCCACTTTTGTTGCTCTTCAGAGGATAATCTTTGTTCTAAAAAGTATTTAAGGCTATCATGATCCGTTTTTACCTTGAAGTGTCTTCCCATTAGGTAGGGTCGCCATTTCTTAAGTGCATGGAGTATTGCCAACATTTCCTTCTCATAAATAGCTTTGTGTAAAAACTTTCCCTTGATTGGACGACTTTCAAAAGCAATGGGTCTTTCATCTTGCGTTAAAACAACACCATTTCCATTTCCTGAAGCATCACATTCCACAATAAAGGTTTTTGTGAAGTCCGGTGTAGCTAAGACAGGTGCTTGGCACATTGCCTCTTTAAGATGCTCGAAGGCCTTTGTTGCTTCTGGAGTCCATTAAAATGCATCTTTCTTCAATAGTGTTGTTAGAGGTGCTGCTATTCTCCCCATAATTCTTAACAACTTGCGATAATACCCTGTCAACCCGAGAAATCCTCGCAGATGCTTTATGGATGTGGGGATTTTCCATTCCTTAATGGCTTTAATTTTGCTAGGGTCTACCTTAACTCCTTCATGAGATACAAGATGACCTAAATATTCCACCTCCTGTACTCCAAAGAAACATTTGGATCTTTTTGCATATAATTGTTTCTCCTCAAATAGTT
>APFE031026262.1:68102-89746 GCA_000404065.3 Pinus taeda
CCTCTAGCATTTCTGCAACCATACGTTCAATTTCACTCTTTTGGGCATAGGGATATCTGTACAGCCTGATGTTTGGAGGAACACTTCCTAGAATCAGATGAATAGCATGATCATGATCACGAATAGGTGGGAGACCTTTGGGAGTCTCAATTACCTTGGAATGATTGTCCAAGACTTTTTGGAGATCTGGAGAAATAGATGATTCCAATGTGGAAACATCTAGTGAACATAATTGTGCAATTACACCTCTTTGTTCCTATTTTAGAAGCTTTGTCATACCGTTAGAGCTTATTATATTTCCTGATTTCCCTGCAATACCCCTTAATTCAACTTCCTTTACTTCCACAGAAAATTTCATGAAAATTTCTTGAAAATTGAAAGTTATTGTACCCAAGGATTGTAGCCATTGGATTCCTAGTACAACATCAACACCTCCCATTTGAATGGAAAGCATTGGGCTAGTCAATACATATTCTCCCATGGATAGCTTGATATTATGGCACTTTCTGAGCAATTTATTGTTCCTCCATTTGCAACCATCACTTGACACTCTGGTGCTGGATATAAGAAGCAATTCAATTCTTTTGCTACCTTACAATGAATAAAATTGCGGGTACTTCCAAAATCAATCAACACTATTACCTTTTTCTTCTTGATTTGTCCTTCTATCTTGATGGTTTGAGGAGTGGTAATTCCAGCCAATGCATTACAAGATATGGTCGGATTCATTTCTTCTTTATCTAGGCTTTGTTCTTGGAGTATATCCTCTTCTTTTGACCTTTCTTGCTCCTTTTCTTCTTCCTCTTCACAATCTATGTAGAATAATTTCTTCTCAGCACACTTATGACCTTTAGTGTATTTGTTATCACAACTGTAACAAATCCCTTTTGCTCTTTTTTCTTCTAATTTTTGTGGTGTCAACCTTATAGGTTGTGGAAGACTACGGGCAACAACACTTCCATCTTTATAGTTGTGAGTGGTATGTTTCCTAGTTGCCATAATTTTTCTTTCCATTTTTCTTGCTAACTTGAATGCCTTCTCTAATGAATCAAGTTCCCAAACGCGAACATCATGTTGGGTATTATCCTTTAAAGACCCTATGAACACATCAATCCTATGCTCCTCTAGAATATTTTTTACCCTTATGTTCAATTTTTGAAACTCCTCAATGTGCTCCATTATTGAACCCTTTTGTTTGAGACTTATCAATTGGCTAAAAGAAGTGTTGCTTTTTATATCCTCATAATGTGCTGTCAATTCTTCCATAAAAATTAGCCAAGTGATAATTTGTTTACGAGAGCAAAGCCATTGATACCATACAAACTGATTTGGTTCCAAATATAAAGTTGCAATATGTACCTTTTGTGTGTTTTGCACGTTATTGAGATCGAAAAATTGCTCCATCTGTAATATCCATGTTGCGGGATCCTTGCCATCAAACTTCCTCATATCGATTTTTGGAATATGTGGGTCTTCGATCCCACATTAGAGTCCATGGAATCATGATTAACATTTCTTTTGTTCTCATCATGAGTTTCCCTTACTACCCTTTTACCATTAGTGACCATTTCTTGTAGCAACTTATTCATATTTATCTTCAATTCGTCCATGTCTTTCTTCAAATATGTCTTCCAATCGTCCATGCCTGTCTTCAAATCTGTCTTCCAATCATCCATCTTAGCTTCCATGCCATTCATCTTAGCTTTCACGTCCTTTATCTTAAATTCCATGCCATTTATCTTAGCTTCTATTAGCTTTTGTGAGGCTGACATTTGTTGCACTTGGTCTTGTAATTTTGATATATCATGTAGCATTTCTTCCTCTTCTTCATGAGTCATGCTAGTGCTTTCAGGTTGCTTACTAGGTGTTTGAATTTTCTTTCCTTGGGGCATCAGTTACCAATAATAATGCTCTACTATGCCTTTTGAATTCTTCAAAATAATTTTTTCAAACCAAGCTTAAGCAAAAATTTAAAAAATCTACACACCTTTTTTCACTTTGTAGGAGCTCAATATTGCCTCTAATGTATCTCTGTAATTTCTTATCATCTAGTTTTGAAATTGTGACCTACAGTAGCCCTCTGTGTCCTCTTTCAATGCCACCAATCTGACCCCAATTGGATTCTCCAATGAAGCGTTATGCCAAATCTCCCACAGTGAGCTGATTATAGACTAATTCAGTAGAGCAAACTTGTACGACATGCCACGAGTCCTTGTTTTGACCTTTGGCTCTGAAAAATATATAAAAGAAACTACAGTCCGTCCTCTTTCTGTACCTTCTTACGAAATTTCAATCAGATTCTCAGAGAGAAAGTTATGATGATTTTCTCCAGGTCACCTGTTTGGAATGACATTCAGGAGTCTGCAAGAAGGCCAACTTCCTCAGATCATATCTCCGCAAATATAGCGCGAACAACTTTGTTTGGAGCAGAGAAATCCTAGAATACAAAGATCTGATACCAAATGTTATGAAACCAGCTCAATAAAAGATAGAAAAGATAGATCAACGCCTTAGAATTCAGCCTCTTCGAGGGGGCAACCTCCTTTACATTACATAAATGAACAATTCTTCGATGATACGAATGACAAAACCTCCTTTCTATATATAGGAGTCTAAGGAGTCACAATATAACCCAACCGACCTAACAATAATAATATAAAGCCACAAAAATAACAATAGAGGGATTCTATGGGGCATGGTAATAACAATATGGGGATAATAGGGGCACAACAATATTAATAAGGGGTACAACTAAAATAGTAATGGGATAATCACTAGTATTATAGGGACGCAACAGATGGTGTCTTGGAAATAATTGCAAGTGGGTGCAACTAAAAATAGTTAGGATTCCCTCTCATCCTTTTTTTCAAAGTAGGTCTCCCACTAGTGCTTGACATGGGGGGCGACTTTGAGGAGTGAAAAAGTAATATTTTCCTGATTGGAAAAGTCATGAACCGAAAAGTATCCTTCTAACATATTTAACCATCTATCTACAATGTCTGTGTCTATCTATCCTTGAAATATGGGAATGTCAAATTTGACTTGTACCTTAAAGCAGTGACATCTCCGAATTGGTTGTTGGATGAAGAAGTGTCACCTATGGGTAGATGCTAAAGGATTTGGGCAAATTTATCCATCATCATGTTCCTTTGTCGCTCGAGGGCTTCCTCAAGAAATATTTTGAAAGGATCTCTTACTCCCTCATCTTTATTTTCTTATGCCATGGGAGGCTTCTAGGGTTTGTGAGGCTGGTCTTGCAAAGGTTCAACCAGTTCGAGCCCTAACTCCTTATACCCTAACCTTATTGGAGACATGTAAAGAAAAACAGATAAAGAGCATACCGCTTTGATACCCTTGATCCAGACTTATACAAGAATGCAATAGAATAAAGATACAAACATAAACACCAACATGCAGTAGAAATAAAACTTCATTTCATTAATATCAAAATAATGAAATATGCTTACTTACAGAATGGAAATAAACAAGATCGGGCAATGGCAACTTATCTCTGAGAAGAGATGTGGTGGTTACATCCCTCTTAGCTATTTTACAATGAGGCTCGGTGGCCTTCTTATCATTGAGAAACAATGAGAAAACCTAAACATCTAAAAACTTAACCCTAAGAGATGAAGCACCAAAAGCTTGTAGGCCATGTTCGGATAAGTTGGAACACCAACTTGTTGGCTTGTGTTATATTCTTTCCACGACTAGCCCACATAATTAACCGGGCGGTTAGAAGGGGGGCAGATCCCCCCCCTCTGTTGTGCCAATTGCGTAGTGTGGCGGGGGAGTTCACAGGAGGTTTGAGGGGTGCAGGTAACCCCACTCTATGGGGTTCAGGGCAGCGCCGTGGAAATTTTGTTTTTGGACCCTATATTAGGTTGGGCAGGCCTATCTATGGTTTTGTGCATGATTTTTTGCATGTGGTTTTTGACGCGATGGCTTTTGGTCCATGGTTTTTGACGCAATGGTTTTTGGTCCATGGTATTGGATGGTTTGGCATGTATAAATATTTATTGTAACATTGAAAGGAATATAATGAAAAATCAAGTTGGTAGTCCCGATTTTGGGATCTAGGGGAAAATCTCTGTGTATATGTGTTTTATGTGTTATGCTCTTGCATTGTTTATTTTCTGTGTTTTAGAATTCGTATACAGGTAATTTCTGTATGGGGTTAAAACCTACACAACTTCCTGGGGTCGTAACTTTGACATACGATCTTCGTTTGGCTATCATAATACCTCGTTTCGAAGATATCAAAGAGAAGGCCAAAAACAAATTAGTGAACTCATATGACACTTTTCTAGTTTCTCTGTTTTCCCTAAAAACATCTTTTAATCCGTTAAAACTACTTCAGAAGTTTAGGACGTGCAAAACTACCAAAAATAGTAAGTTGTGCTAC
The DNA here is from genome assembly GCA_000404065.3 of Pinus taeda. Taxonomy (NCBI): domain Eukaryota; kingdom Viridiplantae; phylum Streptophyta; class Pinopsida; order Pinales; family Pinaceae; genus Pinus; species Pinus taeda. Next base: position 72,508 of record APFE031026262.1, read on the forward strand.
AATTAAGGAAATTGAAAAGAGAAAATGATGGGGGTCTAAGTGGAATAGGCTAGTGGCCACGAATGTCCACCTCGATCAAAGGAGCACTGGATAACATTTATATCACTAAGGACTAAACAATTTCCCAAAATATTTATGTATTGAGGTTAGGTTAGTATTATCCATTTGGTAGATATGTTTACCCCGTAAAAAATTATGTTTGGTAAATTGAAGCTTGAGAGATGTTATAAGTTGTATTGAAGCTGAAGTGTTCAACACCGTGGCATGTTTAAGGGAAAATAATCACAAAGTGTGTTATGTTTCACAGAAGAAAGAACTCAAAATATGGCAGGACTAGGATTCTACACCCCCAATTAAATCAAGATTTGAGAATAAGGATATAGTTGAGTGAAGAACTTTGGTCCATACTCGTTATGTTGCTTTAAAGATAAGGTGGAAACTACTGGAAATGAGTAATAAACCAAGTAAATTTTTTATGTTAACGGGCATTCCTATTGATGATATGGCTTAGGAGGGATAGCCCATAATTAGCTAGATGTCAAAGGCATCCATGTTTGTGGATGGGTATATATATGTCGGGTTGCAGGCCTCTGGAGGATTGTAACTCCACTTTGTGTTCTAGTAAGAAGGGCGAGGGCAAGAGATAGACTATTTCCCGTTATATATTATATATATATATTATATATATATATATATATATTTGATTCGTGTTTGTGGCCCTTTGGAGGACTTTAAACTCCACTTTGTGTTCCAGTAAGAAGGCAAGGGAGGGAGATAGAGTATTTCCCATCAGTAGGAAGGGATCACGGGCCCTTGGAAAAGTTGACTCCTTATAAGGCATTGAAAGGGGGTTGGCGTGAGATTACATGGAGGCTTGAAGGCTTGGCTCTATAGTTAATGAAAAAAAATGTTATAACTGAGAGGTGTTTCTTTCCATAGAAATCCAAGACCCGGAGGGACCTAGGCCTGTGGCTAAGGTGGCAGAGTGATATCATCTTGAGATGATGTCAATATGACACCAACACGGTGCCATCTCGAACATCAAGACCTTGAGGGATAAGAAAGGAGCGTCTTAAGTGAAGGAGGCTAAGGTTGGGGATGCAAAGTCTCCTGATACTTTATAGAAATATCCACATCGTGGACCTCAAGCCTTAGGGGTTCCTCATTGTGTTAGCATTTATGGTGGGAGAGGCTGCGGTTAATGGGGTTAGGAAATGAGAACAATTCCCTGCAAAGGACAATAAAAGTGTTTGTCCTTCCTTAGGGGATTGGCATGAGATTCAAAGTTGTGTTTCCAAGGGTCTTAAAAACCCTTATAACGTCATTTGGTTGCAAGAATTAGGTTAAGACTTGGTTTGGTGGGGCCCAAGTAATGGGGTGATATGGAAAGTGAAATGAGGGAAAATAAAATGATTGAGTTTCATGATGTGGACCTACTAGGTGAGGTTACATTTCCAAGTGGGAACCATGTGGGAGCCATGTGGTACTACCTTGATAACATGGCATGGTTGTGAAGGGGTCAATATTTAAACAACTGTAAATTTTGATATAGGAATCAATTTTCAATAAAATTTATATTGTCAGAGAGATCTCAATGAGCCAGTTGCAATGGTGGTATTAGTTTCTAGTTTTGAGAGAGTTGGAAAATGAGGAATTTTGTAATCCCATTTCCATGAAGGGATTATAGAGGTTGGGTTAGATGAAAGTAAAACTTCCATCCAACTTGGGTTATGTAAGGGGGGTTGGGAAGGAGTGTTATAGAGTAGTATTAGAGTAGAAGATTCAACATTGGACCTCTGGAGACAAATTTGGGACTTTGATGTAGTGTAACAATGTGCAGAGCTCTATTGTAGAGTGTAGTAGCTAAACGTGAATATTGTTGTGTGTTGCTTAAATAACATTGGAATTGTTGATTTCATGTTGTTTGAACTGTTGTCTCTAACATGTTAAGTTATTTTTTACATACACAGTAACTTGGAACTTGATGTTTAGATAGCCTCATAGCCATGTACTTATGGTGGGATTACCAAGATGATAATGAATATGTTATTAATATGTTTGATTGACTAACAGTCGAGTGCATGTGACAACACATAAGAGGGCATCAAGGAAATATCAAAAGGAATGAGTATTAGAATTGTTATAGCATCATTCAACACTCCTATAGACCCGATGCTCTTTTATGGCCCTGGGTAGTTCCTTTCCCTGTAAAAAATTGACTTTATATTAAAAAACAATATCTCAAATTCCATACGTGACTCTGCCCATACTATATCACATACATACACAGGCACCATAAAATTATACCCATGTACACCTTTTAAAATATGAAAAATAAAACAAAATGCTATTTTTTGGGCGGGGTTTAGAGGTTTTATTGGGAGCCCACCTACAGGATCCCATGGCCTAACTGAAATAAAAAATTTGAGATGGTATATATATACTACATGGATAGGCCTAATACATACAAAAACAAGAATATTGACATTATGCTCGATTTCTCCTAGATCAACTCTGCTTTGCTTGTGCCTCCTGCACTCCCAATCTCTAGGAAAGTTTGGTTTCCTTTGCATAGATGCCGAAAATACTTATATAACATCTACTTGCACCTATTAGAGAGGTTTTATTCATGGCTCGGGTTGGATAGATTCAGAGGAAGCTTTTGTCGGTGCCTTTGCCTGGATTAGGTTGTATATTTCTTATACTTACTATTGTTAATCAATAAAGAAGCTCATTTCTTGAACCTGATATATGTTTTCATCTTATGAATTACAGTATATATGTTTATATATGATGATCTAACATATTACTATGTATGCACATTATATTATCTATTATGTATAGGCTTCTGTGATTGATTTACAGGTATGCACATCTTGTAGGAAGAAAATGGTTTGGACCCAATGGAAACATCTTCAAACGTAGGACCTTTGAGTATGAATCTATGTTTGGTAATTCATATGTTTGGCATGCTTGTCTGAGGGTTTTTTTTATTATCTTATCCTTTTCTATTGAGGCTTTAAACCCTTTCCTTAGGGAATGTTTTGGCCAACAAGAATGGTGCAATATAGCACTGATAGATCTCAACATGGAGATGAAGAGGAATAATCAGTCCATAAGAGAGAAGAGGTAGGCTCTCTTGGCTGGTTGTATACATTGAGAAGCCTAAGGGTTGAACTAAGAAATTATAAGGTTGAAAATAGGAAACTTGTCAAGGCCCAAGACAGGCAGGAAAAAATGAATGCATTTATACAACAAAGCCTATCAGACCTACAAAGACAAATGCAACATGAATTAGGAGCTAGTTATAAGTTTAAGAAACGTTCATTAGGCTTGCAAAACCATAGTTGAAGATAGATGGAGAAGAGGGAAATAGATCTAGGAAGAGGCACAAGAATCTAAGTGAGGATACAATGATAGGAGGTACTTCATTGAGCACTCCAGAAAGGATGACAAACATCTGTGGGCATTAGTTTAATGATAATACTAGAAGACACCATCACCGAAGAAGGAAATAAAAGGACCACATGTAAAAGGAGTTTAAGAAGGAAAAGCCTCCTACATTTGATGGTGAGGTAAATAAAGTAGAGGATGTGGATCCATGGCTACTTGGGATGAAGAATTTTTTTAAGTTCATAATCAATCTAAGAACATGAAAGAAAAAGTGGCTACCTTTAGCTTAAAAGGTAAGGCTGATCTTTGGTGGGAAGACTTAAATAATGTAAATATTATTAGCGAGGAAGAATTATCTTGGAAGGAATTTGAGAAATACTTCAAGGAAAAGTATCTACTTGATAGCTTAAGTTAAGGAAACGTTCATATGAGGAACATACAACAATAGTTTTATAGCTATTGAGGTACATTCCCTACCTTAAGGATGATAAGGTGAAGATTAAGAGGTATATCTGCGGGTTACCACAGAAATTCAAGGAAAGGATAGAGTTTAATGAGCCACAAACTCTTGACGATGCTATTTGAAAAATGAAGTACTTCTATGAGTAATCTAAACATAGGTTAGAATATACGACTTAGTGGAAAGGAAACAGAAGCCTCAAATTCAAAGCAAAGAGGTAGGGAGTTGTAGAATCGTGGCCTAGAGAAAGCATTAGAGAAATTTTGAGGTCTAAAATGGGCCTAAAAACAAAAATGGAGCTTTTTTAAAGTGGTTGGGGTTGGCCAATCCTAAATACCTTTTATCTTCAAAGGGTCCACATGCACACCTCGCTCATCAATGATGTACCCCAGATATTGAACCTGGGTCATACCAAAAGTGCATTTATTCAGATTGGCACACAACTTATGTTGTCGCAGGGTTTGGTGGACCTATCGAATATGGTGGAGGTACTCTTCCCAACACTTGCTAAAGATTAGGATGTCATACAAATATACTACCACGAATGAGTTGGTGAAGGGTCGCAAGATGTCATCCATCAGCCTCATGAAGGTTGTGGGGGCATTCGCCAACCCGAAAGCCATGACCAACCATTCGAAAAGGCCATCCTTGGATTTGAAGGCAGTCTTCCACACATCAGAGGGTTCAATTGGTACTTGATGATAACTAGATTTCAAGTCAATCTTGCTGAAATATTTTTCCCCCTTGAGCTAGTCTAGAAGGTCTTCAATATGTGGAATTGGATACATATTATGGGCATTCATCTTTTTCAGCGCCCGATAGTCAATACAGAGTCTCCAGGTCCTGTCCTTCTTCTATACCAACATAATCGAGCTCCCACAAGGTGATGAAATCGACCCGATGTTCCTTTTGGAAACAACTCCCATATCTTCCTCTTGATTTTATTATTCTATAGAACAAAGTGTAGATAGATCAACCCGTTGGGTAGCAGCGCGCCCAAGGTCAAATTGATGGGGTCCTAGACATGATAGTGTAGGGTTACCCCTATGGGTGAGGTGAAGATATCCATGTACTCTTCCATGACCTTGTCCAATCTGCTACTTCCATGCAGAGGAGCCCTTTCTAAAGGCCATAGATGTGACCACAACCTTCTTCTTGCCTTGAGGGCAAATCACAAGGAAGACAAATTTCCTGGTCTTGGAAATGATCTTACTACATTGCTTCATAGAGATCAAAGAGATGGTAGTAGGCAATGCTACCTCTAGTATCTTGTATAACTTATTTCCCAAATAAATAATAACAGTGTGAGACGTAGACTCATACACATCATGATGCTTCCACAAGTATGGTTGGCCTAATAATACATCACAAAATTCAAGAGGAGTAATGTCACAAAGTACCTCATCTGTGAAGAACTTGATGTTGTAAGGAGGTGACACTGTTGGATGGCACAAATATCTCTTCCTTGTTGAAGCAACCTAATGGCATATGAGTATGGGTGTGGTGTGGTTAGTAGGACCATCTGCTTCAAAACCTCTATTGAAATGGGGTTCTTTTGGATTCCGCTATCAACAATGAACTGTAGCGGGGAACCCTTCACCCACATCTTTGAGTGGAAGAGTCACTCCCCTCCTTAGGATTTTCAGGCTCAATCTCTTGAAGCTTGGTGGTGGAAATGGTGGCACTGGGCTCCACATCAATAATATGCTTCCCTTTGTCATTCCTCTTGTCAGGTTTTGACTCAAATTCACAACATGCATCTGATTCGGAAGCTTTCATCTCAATCACCAATGACTGCTTGGATCAACACTCACTGTGTTGTGAGTGGGGCTCTTATGAAACTCACAACATTTCCCTATATCCTTCTTTGACTTCATGGTGTTGTTCTTTTCTTGTAGCTTCAAAGGGTTGTCCTGGGTCGCCTTGCCTTGGCTTTATCCTTTGTTATTCAGTTTGCGGGTACCTTTCCCTTGCTTTGGATTCATGGATCCAAAGTCTCAGCTTTTTTGTTGAAATTTTTTCTTGATCTTGATAGAGTATCAATAAGCAGCGCCAAGCGAGGAGATGTCAAGGAAATCCATCTCATATTGGATGTACTTGTGTAGACAATCACAGTACTTGAGTACCAACTTTCACTTAGAATCCTTGATACATGACTTCGTGCGAAGGGTATCAAAAATATTTGTGAACTCTGACACATCTTGGTTCATTCCCTGCCACAACGTGGTCCACTTTATGTATTTATCTTCGTATCTATCGACAGGGTAATATTATTCCTTGATGGTGTCCCAGAAATAATTGCAAGTAGGTGCAGCTGAAAATAGTTAGGATTCCCTCTCATCCTTTTGTCCAAAGTAGGTCTCCCACTAGTCCTTGACATGGGGGGTGACTTTGAGGAGTGAAAAGGTAATTTTTCCTGATTGGAAAAGTCATGAACTGAAAAATATCCTTCCAATAGATTTAACCATCTATCTACGATGTTTGCATCTATCTATACTTGAAGTATGGGAATGTCAAATTTGACTTGTACCTTAAAGGGAGTGGTGCCTCCAAATTGGTTGTTGGATGAAGAAGTGTCACCTGTGGGTAGCTACTGAAGGATCTAGGCAAAGTTATCCATCATCACGTTCCTTTGTCTCTTGAGCGCTTCCTCAAGAAATATTTTGAAAGGATCTCTTACTCCCTCATCTTTCTTTTCTTATGCCATGGGAGGCTTCTAGGGTTTGTGAGGTTGGTCTTGCAAAGGTTCAACTAGGTCAAGCCCTAACTCCTTATACCCTGACCTCGTTGGGGACATGCAAAGAAAAACATGTAAAGAGCATACTGCTTTGATACCGTTGATCTAGACTTACATAAGAATGCAATAGAATAACGATACAAACATAAACATCGAGATGTAGTAGAAATAAGACCTCATTTCATTAATATCAAAAAACTGAAATATGCTTACTTACAGAATGGAAATAAACTAGATCGGGCAATGGTATCTTATCTCTGAGAAGAGATGTGGTGGTGTTAAATTGGCAACTAGGGCCAAACTCCATGTGGGTCAGCTTATTTATGGCAGCTGATATTTTTATTGGATCCCTCTCGTCGAGAGGTGTAGGATTGATCCAAAGATCATCCGATTCCGATAAGTATTTATGGAGATATGAATTTATTTCATTTATGAAATTATTATCAAGCCAACCAACTATTATGTAGGCTCTAGAAGCCCAACCGACGTGTCTATTCATCATCCTCGCTTTAGTATAAGTAGAAGAGTTTTGATTTCAATTGGCACACTCATTTTTGATGTGATCTCCTCTCCACGTCTTGGGTTTTGAGAAGGAGAGTCACAAAAAGAATACATTGCCCTAGTTTGATGATGCCCTAGCCTATGTATGCTGATCCAACATAGGTATAAGGAGACTCTTTCAATGTAGTCAATAAAGACTCATCTAACGCAGTCATAAATACACAGATGATCTACGTTGTCCACAAGTTTGATATGCTTGCTCTAAATCTAATCACGACCATGGAGGAGAAGCCTATACGCAGCAAGGAAAGGCTCTTCATTCGGTCTACCATGGATGCTATACAAAACTCCAAACGCAATTGCTCAGTGCTGTAAAATCTCAAGCTCCATTCCATGTATTAGGTGTCGTTGTTTTATACAGAAATGACATCCACCCACAAACACATCGGGATACAGGAAAGTTTGTATTTTCCTTGCGCAAACTGATACACGCTGCAGGGCCATTTGAAATAGAAGCTCGACACATGTCAAGAGCAAGATCAATGGGGTCCGGTAAAGAAGGAAAAGACTTCGGAGCAGATCTGTACCAATACCATCATCAATATAAGTCGATGGGATCAAATACACTCTAAATACACAATCAATGATCTGCAACTTATCAAGACTGCACAATCTCAACATGGTTTGCACCACAGTGATTATACTCACTACAAGTATATACTGGAAGGAATAAATAGAAATTGGGAGCAGGTATATGAAGCTGCATGGATAAACCTAGCTACAGCCATATGCAGATAGTAATACACAGCAAAGAAAACCTACGTGGATGGCCCTATCGATACATGGATCATATTCATTATTGATGCAATTATATTTATAATGCATGGAATGCAAAGATACGGGATGCAATTATATTTATGATGAATGGAATGCAGAGAGATATGGGTCATAATCATTATGAACATAGTCATATTTATGATGAATGTAAATGCTGGTCATTGGGTTGTAACATAAACGCTGGATGCTGAGCAGCAATATATATACATTGGGGTGATACAAGGTACATGATGTATATATATATGGAAAATATATATACATGACCTATGCTCATATACGCAGGAAAATTTGTAGTACAACATATATACATGGCAAGGTATATATATGCAGGTTATGGCAATAAATATCCATGCAAGCAGAAGGGCGTATTATCATAAGGATGCAGCTATGATTTAATGTGCATGGATAGCACAATGATACATGGACCATGGACAACACCATGATGAGTATAATAATAAGCATGGGCAGCATGAAGCATGATGATTATCATGATTAGTGCAACGTGGTGCAGTACACAGTAAGGTACAACAAATGGATGAGATGAAAAATGATGATAGGTGAAGGAGTCACCTTGAGAATCAGTTGAAGCAGAATGTCTTCAACTGATCTCATCATTATACGAAATGATCTATGCTATATCTAGATAAGTCAAAGTGTTGACTTCTGTTGTAAATGTACTCTCTCTCTCTCTCTCTTTCTCTACTGAACTTTGAAGATAAAAGAAGATTTGATCAAAGGGTTTCCCCACACATTGTGGGGTTTGTCCCTGGCTCGCGCCATATCTTGTGTCCTCTTGCCTTGGCTTGTCTTCTGCATTTTATATTTATGTTCTATCTGCAGTTTATCTTAATGCTGATGTGATTGCTAATTGTGAAAATTTAAATAAATTGCTCTACGATAGAACATACCTAAACTTAACATGGTATTAGAGATGAGGTGAAGACAATGCCCAAGGAAGAGTGAAAGAGCAATCACCAAAGGCAGTTGGGACAAGACAGAAGGATCAATGTGTTCCTCATAATTCACCTAGGGTGAAGTCAAAGCAGAGAATGTTATCAGAATGGCGCAGTGGAAGATTCTGATGGTCCATCTTAAGATCACTTCATTGGGAAGTTTAGATCTAAGGGTGGAAGGAAAGGCATATGCCTTGTTGAAATAAGTTCGGCCGTTATGCGAAGGAGTGTCTGAATGGCAGAGACACATCTCTTGATGAAGATAACAATCATTCTTTGACATCTTCAATGATTAAAGGAATGACTAGTAATACATGTCATCAAGGAAATGGTCAACTCTTCCACGAAAGCAAGAAACCCCAGAATCTCTTTTATGTACCTGATCGCAAGAAGAACCTGATGTCCATCTCGGAAATGGAAGTCAAAGGTTACAGGGTGGCACTTATCGATGGAAAGGTACGTGTTTGAAAATAGATCTTTCAAAGATGTTTTTGAGTTCAGGGTTGTATCAGGTTGCAGGAAGTCCACTAGGGACCATGTTCATTGACTCAGCACCGGAGGTCTGTGAGTCAGATGGTGACTCGGACGCTTGAATTCAAAAAGGAGCATGTAGGTACATGTCTGAAATGTACCGAAGGAAAATATTATAAGGGGATCATTCCCCTCATGCAGCAGGTCCATAGGCTTGGAACAACCCGAGCAGTTTGAGACTCATAATCGGGAATCTCATATATACAGGTGGAAGAAAGCCCTCTATGCTTTGAAGCAAATCACCTCGGGCGTAGTATGAGAGGATTGATCGCTGTCTAATGCAGCTGAGATACACTAGGAGTGAAACTGATCCAAACCTTTACTCGAAGGTTGTGGATGATAAACCTCTCGTACCGGCACCTATGTCTGACAGGTGCAGATCCTCTCATTTATAGGAGGCAGAGGGAGTTGGATTCTGAATGTGAGAAGATAAGCTGCAAGCTTGTGACTACCTCGAGTATCCTAACTTTCAGAAGTTATATGGTAATGATGTCAGACCAGATTTGGGAAATGCCTCTGAGTTTCATAAACTCATTCGCGTTGATGTTCTTGGAGAACCTCTGTCCGGACATATGCGTTGCAGTTAGCATGGTGAGCTCATATTTGGTTGAGCCTCACTAGATTGGTGCCGAGAATCTTTTGAGATATCTTCAGGGCACAATCTCTCATACACTGCTGGAAATATGAAACCACTTGATTATTCGAATGATGAATGGGCAGGCAGTATGGAGGATCACTTGAGCACTTCTCAATGCTGTTTCTCTTTGGAATCTGCCTCGATACCCTAGATGAGCAGGAAGCAGACGTTGGTGACTCTGAGCACCACCAAGGCAGAATACATTGCGGCTAGTATGGTCTTCTGTGAGGCAGTCTAATTGCTGAAGCTGCATGGTTGCGGAAGCTCTTAAGTGAGCTGTTTTTTCTCTGTGACAACCAGAGGTGGGATTCAATTATTGAGGAATCCCGTATTCGACAATTGCTCCAGCAGACAGACATCAGATACTGCCTTATCTGGGATATGGAAAGTCGATAAGCAAGGAGGCTCCATCACACTGAGATGATGTACAGGTCGCTAAAGCCCCGGGGGGGGGGGAGATCAAATTTGTGATTATCTCGAACGACTTGGAGTCGTCGAGAGACCTTTGTAAAAGGGTCCTGCATGTTGCATACATTGAGCTCTGGGAGCTCTGGGAGGCTTGCAGTTCTACTGGAGCAACATACGACCACAGGGTGACTCACCCTCCCCTGGTTGGTACACACTGGAACAAGATGATTCACTCTCTTGTGGAACAAGATGATTCGCTCTCTTATGGAACAGGTTGATTCGCTCTCCTATGTAGCAGGATGATTAGTTCTCTTGTGAGGCCTGGATTGATGTGTTCTCCATGGCAGATTGGATTGATGTGTTCTTCATGGTGATTGTAGTAGGAGTTGTACCATACTATGACGCTGAATTCGGGTCGGTTGAGACTGGTCTGGGATCAGTGGTACATAGTCCGAGACTGACTTCGTGTCAGTGCAGTACTGGTCTAAGACCAATGAGAGTGGTACATACTATGATGCTGACTTCGGGTCGGTTGAGACTGGTCTGGGACCAGTGGTACACTCTCTGAAATTGCGATACTGGTCTAGGACCAGTGGTAGGAGTGGTACTTATTATGAAGCTGACTTCGGGTTAGCTGAGACTGGTCTAGGACCAGTGGTACTCACTTTGATTGAGCAGGATTGATGTGCTCTCCTATGAGGACAGGATTGATTAGTTCTCCTATCCAGGCATCTTACCCATACAGTCTGGGACTCATGGCAAGTACCTCTCATCTGATCAATGAGTAGGGAAATGAAGTTAGGGACCATAGTAGTACCGATGGATGCATCGTTGTATCTACCGTGCTCCCTACGCTAGGATGACCTCCATTGATCTGGGATCAATGATACTGGTCTAGAACTAGTGGTAGGAGTTGTACATATTATGACACTGACTTCAGGTCAGCTAAGACTGGTCTGGGACTAGTGGTACATACTCCGAGACTGACTTCGTGTCAGTGCAGTACTGGTCTGGGACTAGTGAGAGTGGTACATACTATGACGTTGACTTCGGGTCCACTGAGACTGGTCTGGGACCAGTGGTACACTCTCTGAGACTGCGATATTGGTCTGGGACCAGTAGTAAGAGTCGTACCTACTATGACGCTAACTTTGGGTCGGTTGAGACTGGTCTGGGACCAGCAGTATGCACTCTAAGACTGACTTCGGGTCAGTGGAGAATGGTATGAGACATTCTCGATCAATTCTTCTTCTTCATAGTTCAACAAAGCTAGCAGAGCCAGCAGAGCTGAGCAAAGTAGAGTAGAGTAGAGCAGGGCCAACAGAGTTGAGCAGAGTTGGGCAAAACAGTGCAGGGCACTGATGGCAGAGATAGTACAGTCGGACTTATGGATCAATGGATGGAGTTCTCGCTAGTTGAGAGGGAGTGTTAAATTGGCAACTAGGGCCAAACTCCATGTGGGTCAGCTTATTTATGGCAACTGATATTTTTATTGGATCCCTCTCGTCGAGAGGTGTAGGATTGATCCAAAGATCATCCGATTCCGATAAGTAATTATGGAGATATGAATTTATTTCATTTATGAAATTATTATCAGGCTGACCAACTATTATGTAGGCTCTAGAAGCCCAACCGACGTGTCTATTCATCATCCTTGCTTTAGTATAAATAGAAGAGTTTTGATGTCAATTGGCACACTCATTCTTGATGTGATCTCCTCTCCACGTATTGGGTTTTGAGAAGGAGAGTCACAAAAAGAATACGTTGCCCTAGTTTGATGATGCCCTAGCCTATGTATGCTGATCCAACACAGGGACAAGGAGACTCTTTCAACGCAGTCAATAAAGACTCATCTAACACAGTCATAAATACACAGATGATCTACGTTGTCCACAAATCTGATATGCTTGCTCTAAATCTAATCACAACCATGGAGGAGAAGCCTATACGCAGCAAGGAAAGGCTCTTCATTCGGTCTACCATGGATGCTATACAAAACTCCAAACGCAATCACTCAGTGCTGTAAAATCTCAAGCTCCATTCCATGTATCAGGTGTCACTGTTTTATACAGAAACGACATCCACCCACAAACACATCGGGATACAGGAAAGTTTGTATTTTCCTTGCGCAAACTGATACATGCTGCAGCGCCATTTGAAATAGAAGCTCGACACATGTCAAGAGCAAGATCAATGGGGTCCGGTAAAGTAGGAAAAGACTTCGGAGCAGATCTGTACCAATACCATCATCAATAGAAGTCGATGGGATCAAATACACTCTAAATACACAATCAATGATCTGCAACTTATCAAGACCGCACAATCTCAACATGGTTTGCACCACAGTGATTATACTCACTACAGGTATATACTGGAAGGAATGAACAGAACTTGGGAGCAGGTATATGAAGCCGCATGGATAAACCTAGCTACAGTCATATGAAGATAGCAATACGTAGCAAAGAAAACCTACGTGGATGGCCCTATCAATACATGGATCATATTCATTATGGATGCAATTATATTTATAATGCATGGAATGCAAAGATACAGGACGCAATTATATTTATGATGAATGGAATGCAGAGAGATACGGGTCATAATCATTATGAACATAGTCATATTTATGATGAATGTAAATGCTGGTCATTGGGTTGTAACATAAACGCTGCATGCTGAGCAGCAATATATATACATTGGGGTGATACAAGGTACACGATGTATATATATATGGACAATGATATGCGGTATATGAAGACTCGTATATTCTGACCTATGCTCATATACGCAGGGAAATCTGTAGTACAACATATATACATGGCAAGGTATATATATGTAGGTTATGACAATAAATATCCATGCAGGCAGAAGGGCATATTATCATAAGGATGCAGCTATGATTTAATGTGCATGGATAGCACAATGATACATGGACCATGGACATCACCATGATGAGTGTAATAATAAGCATGGGCAGCATGAAGCATGATGATTATCATGATTAGTGCAGCATGGTGCAGTACACAGTAAGGTACAACAAATGGACGAGATGCAAAATGATGATAGGTGAAGGAGTCACCTTGAGAATCAGTTGAAGCAGAATGTCTTCAACTAATCTCATCATTATACGAAATGATCTATGCTAGATCTAGATAAGTCAAAGTGTTGACTTCTATTGTAAATGTACTCTCTCTCTCTCTCTCTCTCTCTCTGCTGAACTTTGAAGATAAAAGAAGATTTGATCAAAGGGTATCCCCATACATTGTGGGGTTTGTCCCTGACTCGCGCCATATCTTGTGTCCTCTTGCCTTGGCTTGTCTTCCGCGTTTTATATTTATGTTCTATCTGCAGTTTATCTTAATGCTGATGTGATTGCTAATTGTGAAAATTTAAATAAATTGCTCTAGCATAGAACATACCTAAACTTAACAGGTGGCTACATCTGTCTGAACTATGTTACAATGAGGCTCAGTGGCCTTCTTATCTTTGAGAAATAATGAGAAGCCCTAAACATCTAAAAACCTAACCCTAGGAGATGAAACACCAAAATCTTGTGGGCCCCGTTGGAGTAAGTTGGAATATCAACTTCCCAAGGTCATAACTTTGACATATGATCTTCATTTGGCTATCATAATACCTCGTTTCAGAGATCTCAAAGAGAAGGCCAAAACAAATCAGTGTATCGATACGACACTTTTCTAGTTTCTATATTTTCTCTAAAAACATCCTTTAACCCGTTAAAACTACAATGGAAGTTTAGGACCCGAAAAACTACCAAAAATAGTAAGTTGTGCTACAGTTAAGGAAATTGAAAAGAAACAATGATGGGAGTCCAAGTGGAATAGGTTGGTGGCCACCAATGTCCACCTTAATCAAAGGAGCATTGGATAACCTTTATATCACTAAAGACTAAATAATTTCCCAAAATATTTATGTATTGTGTTTAGGTTAATATTATCCATTCGATAGATATGTTTACCTCATAAAAAATTTATGTTTGGTAAATTGGAGCTCGAGAGATGTTATAAGTGGTATTGAAGCTGAAGTGTTCAACACCGTGGCCTGTTTAAAGGAACATAATCGCAAACTGTGTTATGTTTCACAGAAAAAAGAACTGAAAATATGGCAGACCAGGATTCTACACCCCCACTTAAATCAAGATTCGAGAATAAGGATATAGTTGAGTGAAGAACTTTGGTCCATACTCATTATTTGAGTCCGCGATTCATATTAACCACGTTGCGTGATAATTCGAGACAAAAAATTTCAGTACTAAGAATTTTCAATAATAATATATGTTATTTCTCGATAAAACATGTAATAGTCCCGAAATTAATAAAAGTATGCAGATTCATGCATAACAAAGTCATGGACCCTGGTCCCTCACCAACAATTCAATATTTTTATATTTGTAGGTTGTGACAATTCAATGCTTTTCTCATTTGGCTTCTTCGCATAAGTCCATCATGATTAAATATTTTTATATTTGTAAGTCATTGGAAATCGATATTTCATTTGGCTTACTCGCTTTTGACAACATAGGGCACTCTGGTTTTAGAGTCTAGTTTCATGGTTAGTTGATGTTAAGTAACAAGTAATTTAGTAGGTAGGTCGACGTAATTTTGTTTTATTTGTTTCTATGGATTATAGGGAGATGTAAGAAATTCAGAGAACTTTTTAATACTGATTCAATATAATTGGAATTTATTTTTTCAATAATCTCAAGTGCATGAAAATGATGACTATGGTATATATTAGAATTTCATAATTTTAGATACATTAAAATAATTTTAAATACAAATTGATATATTATTTTTTGAGCTTTCAAGGAGTATATAAAAAGTTTTGGATCTTCTAATATTTAGATTGACAAACAAAGACTTGAATTTCAAAAAAAATATTTAAATACGGATCTAACATGAGCTGAGAGGGATCTAATTTCTTCAAGTGTAATTTTTATTATGAGGCCATATTATTTAAATGTTTTGTATAGTTATTTTTTTTTTAACTTTTTTATTTTGGCTGACATGAACAAAATTACTTTGATGACGGACAAACAACGTTACACATCATACTGGGTTGTACAATTACTTTCTATTAAAAGAAAAGAAATCCAATTAACTAAATGATCAATAAATATATGAGTAGTTGTAAAAATCATATAAAATTGAAACTTCATTAATAAAAATTCTCAAAAAATAAAAATTAAGAACTCACTAGAGTTAAACTTCTCTATAAAGAGATTAGAAATAAAAATACTAGAATGGGATATATGTAGAATTTTTCTACAAATCAGTCAACTTTGGTACCATGTAGAAATTTCCCACCTGTAAATCAACCTGGTAATGCAATGTACTAAAGTAAAACACTTGATCTATTTCTACAAAAATTTGATGGAAGCTTAATCAACCATGAGCAACATCAATAAGAACACATATAACTGATAATAAGGAATCAATCACACATAACACAGAAGAATTTACTCGGGGAAAACACCTACCTAAAACCCGATCTCTGTATTATCATACAAATGGAAATATAGTCTGAATTACACAAAGACTTAGCTCAGAAGCTATCTAGCTCTTAGTACAATCCCTCTGCTGCTCATAAACAATCAAAGGCTTCTCACAAACCTTTTCCTCTACCCTCCAAGCCTCCTATTTCCTTGTGCAGTTTCGTTGGGGTCTAGTGCTAACACTTGTGTGAATTGGCCTTTTCACACACTCACTAACCTATGATCAAACTACACAAACTTGAAGGAGATAAATCCTCATTATGGATGAGCCTCTTTTATAGGAAAAATATTCATCCAACTGATAGTAAATTGTCCCTTCTCTGATCTCAACTGGGTCTCTGTCTAAACTGACATGCATGAGTTATTTAATCTATAATATTCAGTTATCTAAAAATACAAGTTGTTACATGCATGCAAGCATTAACAAACTGAATCTCATTAATTTAACAACTTATTAAATTAATCTAACTAAACTTGACTCAGTTAACTGAGCCTATCAGGCCAGGTAGTAACTCCATTAGGCAGAAAACCTGATTCAATTTATTCCATTAGGTATGTTATTGTTATATACAAAAGGGTGTGACTTCTCAGTTCATCTCCTGATGACTGTTCACATTCTTAATTTAATTATTTACATAAATTCACCCAATCGTGAGGATTAGGTGTCAACGTTGCCCCCCTTAATCTGAAGGGTTGTTGGTGAGTCTGATCATCATTATGAATCTTTCAAGCTTTTCTCTTCCAAGCGCTTTGGTGAAGATGTTTGCAATTTGCTCATTTGTGGAACAAGGACGGAGATGGATTATTTTGGCCTCAACATGATGTCGGATCAGATGATATTTAGTATTGATGTGCTTTGTTCGATCATGGAACTTTGGGTTCTTGGCCAACTTTATTGTAGAGGTGTTGTCAATCATGAGTGGAGTTGATTGCACTTGTTTTACCTGCAAATCTTCAAGAATTTTCTGAGCCACACAATTTCTTTTGTTGCTTCAGCTGCTGCCACATATTCTACTTCTATTGTGGAATCTGCTCGAACTGATTGTTTGCGTGATCTCCAAGAGACAGCTCCTGATCCAAGACTTATAGCATATCCTGAAGTAGATACCCCATTTTCTTTGTCTCCATCGAAGTCTGAATCAGAGTATCCGATCAAACTGAAGTCATCCACTTGTGTGTACTTGATTCCAAAGTCTTGAGTTCCCTTCAAGTACTTTAGAACTCTTTTTGCAGCAGACCAATGTCCCTCACAAGGCTTTTTCATAAA
>APFE031026262.1:100722-112905 GCA_000404065.3 Pinus taeda
CTCTTCCTCTTGTAGAATCTTGAGCAGGATGCTTTTCTTTATGAGCAATACACATAGCCTCTTTAGAAGATTCAGGGGTTGTCTTCTTTCCAAAAGCTTTCTCTCTTTCAGCAAACCTTTTCACAAGAGAGTCAAAGGTTATATTTTTAGATTTCCATTTGTTTGCAATGACTCAAGATAATTGGAGTAAGTAGGATAAAGTTCCTTGAGAAAAGCAATAAGAGGAATATCCAATTCAACTTTAGTGGATTTGATATCATGCATTATAGACTTTACTTCAGATGCAAGAGCAAGAGGATCATTAATTTGCAGTTCAAGAGTGAAGAGTTTAATCATGAGTTGGACAACTTCAAGTGCAGAATGTGAGTCATAGAGTTCTTTCAGCTTTTGTAGGGCTTCAAAGGAAGTTGAATATAACGAAATATGGTGACTCACCTCTTCATTTACAGATGCTGTGATTAATGCATAAGCTTTGTTGTTCTTCTTTTCCCAAATGACGAGCTCTTTGTCTGAGGTAGGCTGTACTGGGTCATTGTCTCCTTCTCCGACACACACTCCTTTCAACAACTCATTGAAGATGAGGGTGTTTTTTATCATCCGGGACCATTCAGGATAGTTCTCCTTGCCAGTGAGAACTATTCCTACCATGGAGATCATTGAATGCATTCTGTAAAAAAAAAATTTGCTGATAGAAAATAATACTTCTGCCAATATATACTAAAAATGTACTCAAAAGGGCATTCTCAAAGGGTATTATTATCCACTAAGACTTCTAAGATAAGGTTTTCATGTACCCATTGAATCACTGTCATCACAACTTCAATACAAAGACAGAAAATGCCTTTCAAAAATGTACACAACTACCAATAAAAATCATTCAATGTATGCGCAATATACAGCGTGGGATGCCCAATCCTTTCACGTTCAACTTGCCTGAAAAATTTCATGTACAACAACATTGAATAATGTCTGGAATAATTCTTATGTATCATGATAACTTAGCTGATCAAATTGTGGTACGCATTAATGAACCATATTACTCCTCGATCACAAAGCCCATGCCATCTTTCTCACTAAAGAAAAGCATTGTGTGATCCACAAAGCTTGTCGAGAAAGTTCACGTTATTTGAAAGAGCAGGAGCTTTCATAACCAGAGCATGAGTGTTCATAACCAGAGCAGGAGCGTTCATAACCAACATAGGAGCTTTGCCACGCCAAGCTATGGTACGACCTTCCGTGGAGACCTGGGCTCGCACACCATTCATATCTCCATCCAATACCAATTGCAATCAAACACAACACAAATTGCAATCAAACACAACAAAAATACACTGAAAATGTTTGTCTGCCTTCCACTCTGCATATATATAGCCCTCCGTAGTTAGCAGGATAGAGGCGTCCTTCTGGTCTGTTATCACTCAAGTTGTTCCCTGGCTCCAGGAGGGAATACGGCTGAGGTAACCACTAACCAATCTTTCAGCTGCAGATCCTAGCCAATCTACAACCAGAGAGGGCTCTCTCTTTGTGATTTATATTTGTTTGATTGTATATTAGGCTAGTTATTAGGTACAAGTTTTGTTCGGTGTTAGGAAGATGATATTCAGTAGAACAAGGCAGTAAGTTGAGGGAAGTTCAGACCATTGGGTTGATGGAGTCTAATGGAAATGAACCTCTGGATATGGTTTTCTTGGCAATAAGAAAACTACAGAGCAAGATAATTGAACACAGAACAACTTGGAAGTTGAAATAAGATGAAATGAAGTCAATAAATGAAAGGCAATCAAGAATCTTTCATTATGTTAACAGAGGGAAATTGTATAAACATTATCAGGGAGCAGTTGAGAATTCCTTGATGATATTTAGAGTGAAAGAACCAGGGAGACAAGAGCAATCAAGAATTCTTGCCTATGCTAGTCCTGTGGAAAACATAAAAAATTATAGGAATTGAACACAGAGTACAACAAAGTAAATTCTGGGTTATCCTTCTTTCCTGTAACTTAGAGCATGATATTTAGATGATAAATAAGACACAAATACAGTAACATAAGAGTAAAGAAGACTTATTGACCCATGTATTAACACGAGAATTTGCAATATATCCTTTTGCCATTGATCCCACAACCAGTAAGTTCACCAACAAAGCATTCCAACAAATTTTATTCCTGAAGAGTTCTTAGAAAACATACAGCGCAGGTCCAGAATGATATTCACCAGCCAAAAATAATACATCTCTTTTGCAAGTATTTATAGAAGTTTACAAAATATCCCATAGGGAAATATCTGGACATAAATTTATCCATCTACTTTGGCAGGAGCCATAACTAATGTGGGAAAAATCGCGCAGCAATAACTAAGGAAATAAATGTGCTTTACTGGTTGTTGTAGGTGTCCTGTTTGTTGTTGACCCTTTGACTTTGATAGTCGGTTGATGACTGCTTTCCTGATGTGCTATCTTGTTGTGCTGTCCTTTGCCACCTGTGTCTGAGCCTGCTTTATCCTTTGGCGCGAATCTTCTCCTCAGCTGATCTTTTTCCTTGACATTTCCTTTTAAATGTAATGCAAATACTTTTCTAAAAAAGGATAACTCAGCTTATTTTGGCAAGACTTCAAGCATGCTTTGCCACCACTGATCCATTGGTAATTGATGCTTTCTTAATTTAAGCAATGTCTCATCGGCTTCAGTGTATCTGTAATAATTGGGCCAGACTTGAAAGAGATGTGCTACCTCATGCTCAATAAAAAACTAATCCTCCAGTTTATCATATAAATTTTTCCCTGTGGGAGGGACTGTCTCTTCCGTGCTGCTTGATGAAGCTGTAATCTAATTTTGTACATAGGTATTTAACCTATGAGCATACTGTTCTTGTTTTACCAACTTCCCACTGCTAGTGACTAGGCTAGGTAGACCTTTGCTTTGTAACATTACCAATTTATATTTGAAGGCTTCTATATCTGCCTGCATTTCCTGGCATTTTCTTTCTATTTTCTGCACAAAATTTCTCATAGTTAGCACCTTTTTAACTCTTAAAATAGTTCCTGTCCTGTTATGAATGTCCAGGGATGCTAACTTTTCACCAGTATGAGTATTCAAAAAATGAATCATCTAGTTGGCTTGCTCAGGTTTATTGGCCAATAATACCCTGGCCTTTTGAGTTTCATACTAAGTCACTCCTATCAATTCTATCTGATCAAAAATGGTTTGTATAGCTATCCACTGATCAACAATAGCTTTGCTAATCTTATCCCACAAAATTGTCTTCATTTCAGTCAAGGTTCTATGGAAAGTTAGGTCCTTATCCAAGGCCTTTATTTTGTTCTCTAGGGCCTTTACTTCCCTGGTCTTCTCAGGAACAGTAATCTTTGATTTGTCATAACTAGCCTCAACTTTGGCTAGTTTTTCCTTAGTCTCCTTGAGCTCTGCCATCTGGGTCTCTAAGGCCTTTATTTCTTTCATCATTTCCTCCATGCTTATACTGGCCTCTTGCAATGCAGCTGTTGTAGCTGTTGTTGAAGTTGAGGCACCTGCTGCTGAAGTTGGATCTAGGGGAGGCGTTGCTGTAGTGACTGTTGGAGGAGGAGCTGTGATTATTGGAGCTATTTGGGATGGTTGAGAGGCCAACTTTGGCTGTTTCCCTTGTTGAGCCTCTTCTAATTCTTTTTCTGTGTCCAACAGTCTTTGGTTCATCCTCATGAGCAAGTTGACCATGTCCTCTACTTCCTTTTGTTGTGCCACCTCTGTAGTTTGAGGATGTATGGTAGCTGGCAGCTTCAATTGTATTCTCAGAGCTGCTATGTCATCCTCCTTTTTCTTTATTAAGGCCTGTGCACCTTTGGGATCCTTGGGATCATGTCCCAACTCTATAATGATCTCTTCCAAGGATTTTATCCTATTATCCTTGGCCAATGAGGAGGCTTTCTCCAGCTCTAGTTGGGTAGAAGTATTATACAAAGATTTTTGCAATCTATGGGCCATTAGAGCCTTATCTGCTAGGGTGGAGTATACCATTTCTCTAGCCTGTTTATGCAACTCAATCTGGTCTATTGGATGGATGTCTTTGGCAAGAACCTCTAGATTGGTTCTGATATAGTCTGCAGCTGACTGTGGCTTCCGTATAGTGGGTATGAAG
Organism: Pinus taeda; assembly: GCA_000404065.3. NCBI lineage: Eukaryota > Viridiplantae > Streptophyta > Pinopsida > Pinales > Pinaceae > Pinus > Pinus taeda. The sequence continues at coordinate 104,850 of APFE031026262.1, forward strand.
TGGCTAAGAGTCATCTTCCCTGCTTGCATGTCATAGGCTGCCATCAGCCTTTGTTGATTTGTAGGAGCCATTATCATCAATTGATTGTAAAGCTGAAACCTCATTGGTTCATTTCTAGCTTTGATCTCAGTGAATGCTCGTTTGATATCTGAGCCTTGCTGGGTCTGCTTCTTGGAGGATGAAACCTCCCCACCTGGCTGTCTCTCTTGCTCCTGCTGAAAGGAGCTGGCTGATGTTTCCAAAATAGGGGGGATCTGCTGTTCAAAAGTTTCCTCACCCCTGATATTTCCTGTGGTTTCTTCAGTAAATTCCTCCTCGGAATAGGGGTTTAGTCTCTATCTCTTTTCCCCTTGCTAGTCTGTAGGTGTCCCTGTGGATGTATCTTCAGGTCTGTCCCTCTTTTTAGCTCTTTCTTTATTGTGAGGCGCTTGAAGCATGGGGACTTTAGGTGCCTTCATTTGGGTTGAAGGGCCTTGTTCTTGACCCTTTTCTTGATTTATGGATGGCTATTCTGCCATTGTACTCTGCTATTCTGAATGCTCAATTTCCTTGCCTTTCCCTGCAGATGAAATGGTTTCTTTAGCTTGTTGTTGTGAAGGTGTAGCAGCTGATGTGCTTGCTCCAATATGTTGAGGCTGTGTGAAGGTAACCTGTGCAAAATAATCCAGGTCAATTCTTTTCTCATGTTCTTTCATATATTTTTCTAATATTTCTTCTTCAGTAAGCTCTTCATCATCTAATGTGCCCTTTACCCATTCTTGTCGATTAGCATATTGTTCAATGTGGGGGATTGGCTGGTGCACATATCCTGAAACACTGTGTTTGATTCTTCTAAGGCTTATGAAATGTTCAGGGTCAGATGGTGCCAAAAATAAGCTTTGTTTCAGCATGAGCTCTTCGCTTAGCATATTGTCTACATCCTTCCAGACTTCTTCCCTTTTATTGCAAACAAAAGGACCCAATTGATGTCTGATTTTGAGCTGTGATTTCTTGTTTTTCCCATGGAAATGAGTCAAATTTGCACTACTGAATTGCCTGAAATATTCCAAGGCAAAAAGTATCATGGGGACATATCTTGTTAGTTTATAGGGAGGCAACGCACACCCATAAATTCTGATCACTGTGTGGTTTTGGTAGAAGTACCAATCACCAATGATGTAGCCCTTTGAAAGATGTAAGATTCTTTGCATTTCAGCAGTGAGCCTACTAGGAGGAGTCATCATCAATAGGAAAGTGGTTGGGTAGATGAAAATATCCACAAACTCACAATATGTGGAGGCAGAGAGGTGGACTTCATGGAAAACTGAGGTCCAAAAGATAACATATATTCTCTCTCCTTTTGAGTCCAGTCTCTTGAGAGGAACTTTGAAACTATCAGGGTGATAGTACAACAGCAGATGGTAAATGTAGGAGGTATACTTAAACACTCTTTCTCTCTCCATCATTATGAATTGCTCATGTATTTTGTTTTCTATGAAGGTGGCATAGTCATACATGACATCAAGGGGCTGTCCTGGAGTGAACATGGTTAATAGTAGAAACACAGTTTCATCCACAAATTCTCCGGTTTTGCATCCTAGAATGTAGTAAATCATATCTACCAGGAGCCTGCATGTTTCATTGAATGAGAGTTGATGATAGGGTGGAGGATGATTGGCCTGGCACTATGGCTGCATGAACAACTGACCTACCCTTAATATTTCTGAACTAGAGAGCTTTGCACCCTTATCAAGAAGGAGTTTCATTCTAAGAGGAACCAGAGGCTGAGGTGGCCCAATGTTCATCATTTCATTTATGGATATAGGAGTGATGTAGAATAGTATAGACCCATCTGGAGTGAGGATTGCTCTCTATGTGGGGTCATAGTTTGCATGACACAGATGAATGAAGTCAGTCAGCACATTGACTGATGGGAGGTAGTAGATGGGCATACTAGATTGCTAGATTCCTAGGATATTAGTGTTATTTCTGTGATTGTTTCTTAATTGACACACAGTTTTGAGGTGAGACTTGAGGCCCATCATATCCTTGATCTGGAAGTCCCTGTATGCCAAAGGTAACCATTCTAAATCCATGTGTGGCACATTCAAAGGAGCAATGTTGAGAGCCACTGGAGCCTCCATCTTTCAACTGTTTGTGTTTTGATTGTAATATAGGTGTATGCAACAACAGGAATAGGACTCTGGCTCTGAGGCTTTTGTCAGGATTATGGAGACTGAATTTTATCTCAAACTAACCTCACTGTGTAAAATTTATGGTTTTAGACCAATTGTTGTAGAGTCTGGCAGGGTCTTTTCAAATGAATTTGTTGGATTGCAAGCTCTGTGAGCAGAATGCAGAGGAAATGGGCTTGAATTTTGACCGAAGGGGCGAAATCTTGCAGAGGGAAGTGGAAGTTGAGGAATTCCCTTTAGAAAATAGGAGAAAATAGAAGAAATATTGCGCTTGACAATTTTAGCTCAATACTTGGCAGTTTTGGAGTCTCTGCTGGCGAAAATGGGCTCAAAGTGTATTCTAATGGCCAATTTGCAAAGGAGATGGGCTTAAATTTGCAGGATTACTTTGAATCAACAGCTCGGATAGTGCATACAAGGCAGTGAATGATAAGCAGGAGCGCCTTTGGATTTGAATTATGGGTCTTTAGGTAATTTTAACAACAAATATAGAAAAAATAGGGTTTTCAGGCGAAAAATGGGTAAATACACGTTTTTATGGCGTAGAGGATAGTTAGCAAGGGTGACTCGAGCTGTGGAGTCGAGCTACGGAGCGTATTTGCAGGTTGGAGGACTATGCAGCTTCCGGTCATAAAATTGCATGCACGTTCTTCGCAGGTGCAACAAATAGAATATAAACCAAAATAACTGTTTTCACGATTTTTTATTGAATTTTGGACATTTTAGTGCTTTTGGTGCTTTTTAATGATGACCTTATCATGATGATTCTTTGTCATGTAGCGGGTACAGAGGATGACATGGAAGCCAACGTGTATGATGACATGGCACATGACATAGTGGTGGGGGGGTGATGTCAGCAGATGATGTGGCGCAGGTGCAGGGCAGTGGCGGGAGGCATGGATGCAATGTCATGCGGTGACGTAGGCGGAAGGACAGAGGGTGGTAAGTGGTTTCCATCGGGCTGCCTTTGGTACAGGGGTGGTATCTGTCAGAGGCGGCCCAATGCAATTAAAAGGCGATAGGTGTCCCTGGGTACGACGGTGAAACCGTCGACCATCGGGTACTAACGTCTCGTTGTCAGGGCACGTCCGATATGGATTAGGACCGTCAGATCTGGGGGGGGCGATCGACGGTGGATGGGAGGGCGATGTGACCGGGTTTTAACAAAGGAGCGCACATGATAAACCTTAATTCTTCTAAGGTTTCGGGCGGGTTTTAAACTTTGGGTTATGGATTGATGTATGTTCGGCGCTAGGGTTATGGTTATTTGTTTAATCAAATATTAAACGAAACCTGTATAAAATGTATGCGCGGGGTTAATATGGTATGGTTGTCAACATAGTTATTAATCTAAAAAACTGTTAGATTAATCCTAAGTATTTTGGACGTGAAAGGGTTAATACCAAGGCCCAAAATGGACCTAGTATTCCCCTAACTTTGTATTGTATGGCTATAGTGCCAAGGGGTGGGGATATTTATATTTTTGGGTTTTTATACAGTTTTTTGTGTAATAGGGATGGGTAAATGATTAAGGGAGCTAAATAATAGAGTTAGAGGTTAATATGACTTTATGGAATGAAACTAATTGAATAAATGCTATGTTTAAAGAGTGAAAACTTGGGCATAGGGAAATGAAAGGAGTATGGAATGATCATTTTTACACAAGAAATGTGGCTTCTTCCAACTAAGTGAACTCAGAGTTCCACTTAGCATTTTTCATAGGATATAGTTAAAAAGTACTATTGGGCAGATCCCAAGGTCCTTGAGGGGATGTTAGTGAATGATTTCTGGGGCAATGAAAGGGGAAGTTAGTCATGCTTCCACTATTGTACCACCATACAACTGCCATGGTACTTGTGTTATTGATGAGATGAGTTTTTCTTGACAAGACAAAAAGTGATCACAAACTTGCTTCTACAACCTCAAACTACCTACTCAGCCTAATACACCTAACATTTTTTCTTCCTTTTGATTGGGTGCATTTAGACTAGCAAACCCTGCTTTTCTTTCTTTTCTTTTGATTGCCCTCCTATCTAAAACTATCCTTATTTCAACCAAGGGCTCAGATTGAGTAGTTGGGCCCTTTATTTCTCTATCTAATCTAGTGATCTTCCAAGCTTGAACTGTTTGAGAAAATCTTATTCTCTATTCTAAAACAAGAAATTTAAACATGAACTAGCCAGGATTGCACTGTCTGGCTATTCATCAACTGTAAGAAAATCAGTAATTGCACTTCCTTGTTTGCATGTGTCATCAAGCCACTTTCCCGGTCTTCCCTTGGAATTGCTTTCTTTTCTTTTTATCTAAATGTTGATAATATGGAACCTTTGTAGCATGGAAAGGATGATCATATTTGGCATTTCCACAGTCAATCATGAAAAATGACACCTACTGGTATAGGAACTGTTACACAGTAATTTATCACCGTTGGTCACCATCCCTGTTACCCCTATTTTTGTATATTGGAGGACACATTCCGGGACCTGTGAGAAGTGACATAACCTAAAAACATTTGCATTATGTTCCCCTAAGTATGTACTTCATGTTCCCTGAAGACACCTTTTGCAAATTATCCCTGAAAAGTGCCCTTTTTCCATTGGCGCAGGTACACAGTGTCTTACCCGCGCCAATGACTCAGATCCTCAAAAGGGGGCGCGCCCATTGGTGCTCTCTCTTAGAGCAACACTCGCGCCAACTAAGTTTAGTAATGATTTTTGGCCAATGCACACCCATATGTTTTTTCCTCTCTTATCATGAAGTTCCTTGAGGGAAAAATCCACAAGATAGAGGTCGAGAGTCATTGTTTATCCATGACAACTATCCCCAGTAGCTTTTCAGGGATAATGCCAATCCACAATGGGCGTCCTGGTACATTGTATTTTCCTTCGTTATCCATCTATAAAAGCCTGTCCTCATGCATTAAACAAGTTAGTTTTTGTGAGTGCTGGAGTAATGCTAGAATGATAATAAGAATTTTGAAGCATAGGGAGGTTATGCTGCCGGAATCCTAAGAGAGAGAAGGTCTTCTGCAAGGCATACATAGCTGCTCGCCTAGCCAGAGAATAGGTTCAACATCAGAACCTCTGGTTGTATCTTTCTCTACTTTTATTCATTAATAGACGACTATCATTATGGTTCCACTCCTATTGTCTTTATAATGATGATTGAGTTATATCTTTTCTGACTGATATATAGTTGCATCTATTGGATTTTGTGCTTGTATTTGTGTCGTTATTTGCATGTGCAGGTGTCTGTTCATGAGGATCGTGGGGATTGTGACCAGCCAGAGCAAAGGAATGGGAGCAATGATTCTTTTACAAGTATTAGCGTTGGAATCCAGGTAGGCCATCATCATCGATCTTTGATTTGCAATTAGGAACCTGCGTGTTAGCGTTGTGTGATAGTTACTAGACCCCATTTGGGCTAGTGGGATCGCCTCTGTCCAAAGAGGGGATTTACCTGTCCAACAATTTGGCGACTCCGCTGGGGAGAAGCTTGTTGTTTGATTTGTAAACTTTGGACGGAGCCTGAAGTATGGCCAGATAGCCTTCGAAACACTATTGCTTTGCATTAGTGAAGTAGATCAAAGCCACTTCAGTCAATCTCGGGTTTGGTTTACGGACTGAACAATTTGGGAGTTTGTCTTGCATGTTAGTTTTTCTCTTGTTTTCTTGCTTGGATAGCTTTCTGGGTTAAATTTCTTGTTGTTTCTTGCTTCCTGGCCTTCCTAGATACTGTAAACCAAGCTTTGGACTACCTGTTTTGTTTTTTTTACTTGGCAAACTTTATTAGCGCGGTTTTTCCTCTGACAGTCGCACCAGTTGGCGCCTGTTGCTAACTGACAACCCATGCCAATCCCTTTATAGCATGAGTTGCAGTCTGACAGTCTCGCCAGACTTGTTAAATTTTTTAGTTAGCTTGTTTTCCAGCCTTCTGAGCTTGGATTTGTATCTTGCTATATCTTTTGTAGCTTCTGGAAGTGTGTTGGACCTTTATGTGACTGGTTATTATTTTTTATCCTTCAGTTGTTTGCTTATTTCTATCGATTTTATATCTTAGCCCTAGTGGCTTTGCATGTCGAGCCTTCTATGGGAAATTACGGTTTGATGATCCAGTCAGCTTTTTGGCTATTTTCCGCACTCATCTAGTGGTTGTGAAAGTTTGGTATTCTATGCTGCAAGTAGTTCACTTCTAGCTTGTTTGATTTTTGCTTGACTTCATCTGAACTTAGATCACATGGTTCATTGAAAGTCTTTGTGTTTTCCTTGCTTTGATAGGTCATTTTGATGTTTCAGAATTGGTTCTATATTCCTTTGAGTGAATTGTGTTTGTTTATATTTGTGAATATCTCTTGAGATTTGTTTAGTGCATCATGCTATCCTAAAAGAAAGAAAAACAAAAGATCTTTTGCATTTTATTAATTAGCATTTCTTGTTATTTGTTGCTTTTAAAAAGAAAAAGAAAAAAATTTCATTTCTTGTTATTAGCTGCATTAGGATCTTTGTTGATCATTTTGTTTGTGTAAAGATCTCAACTCTCCTGTAGATAGAGTTCATTGAATGAAATGATATAATTTTGGCATATAGTTTGCATTTAGGAAGTTCGAGAGATCACATACGGCAGGACCAAAAAACCGAAACATAATTGAAGATAAACTGTAAAATAAACTGAATGAACCTAACAACGCATTGGAACATAACGCAGATATTCTAGAGGTCTAGGTTAGAGACGTGTTCCAGCGTCTTTAAACCTGGTATCTTACCGTCAAGTGGTTGGGTGATTCCTCCACGGTGAAACGATAAGTGCCAGTACGGATTGTGCTCCCACGTACCGTCGCGTATATATTGGGAGACCCCTATAGGCTTACAACCTTTTATCCTTAGGAAGCTGAGTCTGCCGCCTTACAAGCCGTAATGCACTGAACACAACATTCGGGAAGATTGACTGCAGTACGGGAAGTCCTTAGTTTTCATCTGATTGCCAAGGTGTATAAGCAGTTTTACGGATTGTTTGGTAAACCTCTTGCGTAGTTCTCCAGAGTAGTCACTTTTGATCCTTTTCAGACTCCCTAAAAGAAAAGGTGTAAGTGAGCGTCTTGTCACTTCGTGCTCATTAAACATTCGAAGGAGACTAGAGTCATATTTTCGTCCTTTTCTCGACTATTAAAAAATGAAAAGGTCAAGTTCGGTGTATTAAAATTTATTCAGCCACGATAACATTACCTGGTTAGATCTTGTGTGCGTTACTTGAGTAGGTTTCTTTTTGCTATGGCCACTCTTCCAGGGTTCACCAACCCAAGTTCCCCCCTGACGGGAATCCTAGTCACTTCCCTCCTCTTCGGAATTTTGGTGCTCTTTATATGGCGACGTTATCCCTTCCGGGGTTAACTATTGGGTTGCCTGTTTGGTTGTTTTCAACCTCTTTGGTCCCTACTGTGTCGGCTGATACTCCATTAGTCCCTCCACCTGCACAACATCATGTTGAACCTAAGGTGGACCTCTCCCCTTCGACGCCTACTTCTACGTCTTCTTCTCGCGCTTCGCCTGGTGAAAGTCTTGATTTGAACCAGGTGGCTAAGAAGAAGAAGAAGGAGAACAACAAGAAGAAGTCTCCTAAGGGAGAGGCTACAAGCACAACTGTTGCTCCCTCGAGTACACCTGAAGTCAGGCCCCCTTCCGCCCCTCCGTGGAAGGTTAAGTTTCCTTGTCGATTATGCAAGGAGGACCATCTTCTTCGCGATTGTCCTGGCATTCCCAGGATCTTAGAAGTATGGTCCCGCGATCCGGCCCGCCCCTCATCGTCCACTGAAGCTCACGGCGATGTTACCTTATCAGTTGGGAATGGTAAGGGAAAAGGGAAGATTCGAATCCCCTGCAGACTTT
>APFE031026263.1:3375-16378 GCA_000404065.3 Pinus taeda
TGTGCGGCTACATGCCTCTGAACTGTTCCGAACTGTGTTACAATGAGGCGCGAAGGCCTATTTATTGTTGAGAAACAATGGAAAATCCTTCACATTCCAAAACCTACCCTAGAAGATGAAACGCCAAATTGTGGGCCCCGTTTTGGGTAAATTGGTACATCAATTTCCCGGGGTCGTAACTTTGGCATACGATCCCCGTTTGACGCGTATGATAGCTCGTTAGAAAGATCTATTCGAGAACTACCACTTTGGGAAGGGCAACATTGGTTCATGGACCCATGTTGCCCCCAGATTTCCCAAAAAACGTCGTTTAGGGCCTCAAAACGGCTCCGGAAGTTCAGGACCCGAAAAAACTGCTAAAAATAGTAAATTGTGCTACAATTACGGAAACTGAAAAACTGAAAGAGACAAATGTGGGGGTCCAAATGGGATAGGTGGGTGACCACCAACATCCACCTGGATCAGGAAGTATCTTTGAAGGATTGCAAAATCATTAGGGTAGTTCTGCATTAGGGAAAAATTCTTTTTGTTGAGGTGTTGTCACTCCATAGTGTCCAAGGTTGAGAAGTAGATTGACAGAGGTAACCTCAAACCAAGCTTTTAGTTTGCTAGTTGTCACTACCAAATCAGAGAGGGATCTCTCCATGATTTCACAACCAAAAATGACTGGAGGAAGAAAAGGTATTAGGTTAGGCATGTTCTGCTGCAGGGTTTTGAAATTTAGGGTTTCCTAAATGAGGAATGAGTAAAGGAACCAAGGCTAGGGTTTTAGGAAAAAAACTCAGTTGCAGAAATACAAAGGAGCAAGGTAGGTATGTCTCAATGAAACTTCGAGGCTTTTTTGGAGTAGTTTAGGGTAGAAAAGCAAAGGATAAAAATGAGCATGGAAATCATGCATTCATTCATCAGAGGGTAGATAACCTAAAGATGAAATTCCTATCAAAACATAGCTTAAACTTTAAGAATTTTGTTCCTCAAACTCATAGGAAGATCATTGAGAGCATAGACATGGAAAGAAGATACCTTAAACATTCATAAAAGTGAATAAAAAAATAAAAACACTGCCACAATATCATACCACATGAATTCCTGAATAATAGCGACATTTGGATTGTATTACTGCAAAGTGATCAAGTACAAAGGCTCCAAAAGACTCTCAAGCATCCAACCCTCTCTATGGCTTAGATTGGGTTACATATAGGACAAAAACTACATCCCCCTCCCTCGGGGGTCAAATTACTAAGTATACAATCATTTTACACAAATCTCTCTAACCAAACCTAATGAATACAGAGGTTAAAACAAACTCCCAAATTGGCCTAAAACTTATTCATTTGACCATGGAAACCTGTACACGTATGAATCTACTCACTTTTTACTTTAACAAACATAATTACACCCCAATACATCATTACAACATCATAAATGAGAAATTACATCAAGAAACCTCGAACTTGACTGATAAAAGTAAAAAAAATCACTTCGAGGTAAAAATGTAGTGAATTGAGAGAAAACATAGCGTGCTACTTGTAGAAGGCTTTTGGTGGGGTTCCCATGCTCCGAATCAAATTTGTAAAATGTTCGAGAAATATATTCATGTATAATACATCACAAAACCCTCTTTCACTAAAAAATACTTGTCCAATACCTCCAAATTTCAATTCTCCCATAGCTACCCCAAAAATATAGTGTGCTATTGAAAAACAGGGCAGGAAGGTGTTTTTCCGCTACTTTTTTGACTTCTTGACCTGCGAGAATGTGATGAGGTGGAACTCCGGTTGGATGATTTCTATGTGGAGGTCAAAAGAAATCCATTAATGTAAACCTTTTTTCAATTGGAGGCCCCCAATAAAAACGTAGCATGGGGCATACTACCTATTTGGACAAAAAATTAAGTAAAATTTCTTGGTTTTCTACAAACAAAGACCTCAAATGTGGAGCAATATCTCTCTAATGATGAATTTTTTATCAACACTGGGAGAGGATTTTTTTAGATAAGGAATTTCCGAAGAAAAAACTCTCTTGGGTTCTGGAAATTCTATTTCATTTGCTTGGAATACATGCCACAAAATCATGGGTAAAACAAGAAATTAACTTAGAATTTTTTTATTTTCTGATATATGTCTCTAAGAAAGTTTCATATGCCCCAATATATGATACCTGTGTAAAACAATAAGGAGGTTTTTACTGCCTGGTCTATGCTTGACAAAAACCTCTTTCACATTTGTCAAATTCATCTTCCTTACTTTAGAAATACATTTTGAAGACAATCCCTATGAGTGGAAAATGACCTTAAAACCCTAAAAATTATGCCAATCATGTCTGTTGATATGATGAAGTTTATCTCTAGTATTGCAACTTTTCCTCTTTTCAAGGTGGTGGCAAAGAGGCTTGTCAACTTGGCATGGTATCTCACTTGCTGAATTTGCTCACAAAACCCTAGGCAACCCACTTCTTCAAATGACCTTTTGAGGAATGGTGAAGCATTGATCTCATGGGTGTGAGTTGGCTCAAATCTAGACACCTAACCTCCTTTATTATATTCCTTCTTCTCACTTTCCATGATTTGAATTTTCACATCAAAACCCTATATGGACTAAAGGGGAAAAATAGAGTTTTACTTGAGAAAATAGGGGATTAGGGTTAATGTCTTGAGGTGATGGGATAGAGGTGTTAGGGAGGAGATATCTTAGTAGGAAAAATTTGGGAGGTAGGGAGGTCAGTTGGGAAGCTTAGGGAAGTGAAAAATCAGATAGGAAGTGAGGTGATGAGTGGTAGGAATTAAAACACTGTCCTATTGAAGCCCTGAAAATCGGGTCTACAACAAGGGGGATACCCACCTGGTCCGAACCTTGGTTAGTAGCTCCTTCTCTGTTTGGTATAGTGGGTCCGACTGGGGATATGGGACCAATTTTCCAATTTATGTGTGTGTGTGTGTTGAGATTTGATATTTCCTTTCTAAAAGTTCCAAAGTGAAATGCTTTTATTCTAACTCTAATCTAAGGACATGCAATTGTATTCTAATAAACAGAAATATATAATTCTACACTAACCAGGATGAAATATTTTTGTTATGCGATCTACAATGATTTCAAATAACAATTGGTAATAAAGATCATTCAACTGTTATGAGAAAAGAATTCAATAGAAATAAACTACTTCGTATAACAAGTTAGACGAAACAGTTGTGAAAAACATATCACATAGTAAGCTACTCATATATTAATCATAAATAAATAGCTATCACCCCACAAAAGTGCCAAATGATAACTCAAGCATTCACGCATCAATATATAGACAACTGAAACATAAATATCACTTTAACACAAAAGAAGAAATAGTTAAGAGATAAAAGTACCATTTATAACTAGTTCTACTCGTGAGCTTCAAGCGATAATGATTTATCTCTTCTTAATCCAACATCCACTAAGAGTACAGAAGTGCAACATCAGTAGTAGATATTAAATGCAAATATCAATAAATCATGTTCCAGTCATTCATCAAAACCTCCTTGGAGGGTGAAAAAGTGCATGTTCTGAGGACATGTTTTTGACAAATTTCAAGAACCTTCTCTAAATGCAAGAGAAGGGTTTAAATACTACTAGCTAAATCTAAAAATAACTTATTATAAAAATGTAGGATACGGTTTAAATGACCGTCAAAATTAATACTAATATTGAATCTAAAACTAGAACTAACAACTAACTATTTATGTATATGTTCCTTGAAATTGCAAGCGTTCAGCATTTGTTTGACAAGAGTCGACTGGTCGACTTACGACTTTAACTGTCCAACAAAAATGGAATCGGCAAGAGCTGCCACCATCTTCTCGGCAAAATTAATGACACATTTGAGAGTCATGCACTCGCTGTGTGGTTTTACCAAATATTCCCTGTAAGAATCCCAATTCAACTTAGTTAATCTTTTAATTGATTCTGCCTTTTCTTCAGCCTTCTGTCTCCAATCTGTTTGCAATTGTTGTGTATATATACATACCATTTTGAAGATATTTGTAACAAATACCACTGGTTTTAGGATTCAAGTTTTATTTTCTTACCTCTAGCATTCTTTCCTACAAACTTCTGGGCTTACAGGTGACTGAGCAATTAGGGGCTTTCCTCTTCAAGATGTTTTTCTCAGCAATGCGCAATTAGCGCTAGGCACTAATCGCGTATCGAAAACTGCTTCTGTTTCTTCATCTGGGCTTCTCTGGTGTGATTTTTGCCTCTTACGCACTTTTTTTAGTAGATATAAAGCTTTAAATTTTTTGAAAATAACGATTCCAAAAGTTCTTGACCCTAAGTCTTAAATCATTTGTTTTATGTCAGTGCTGTCAAGTACCCATTTAACCATGTCCGTGTAGGGAAGAATTTTGGGCCTTGCCAATATCTGGTGTAAGAACGAACAAGCTAGCTCTGTAATGGATGCCTCAGAAGACCCATGTGAGCCTACAGTAGCTGTAACCTCCATTATTTTGGGATTCTCTTTCTCAAGGAGATTATACATGCCTTCCCAAGTAGTAATACCAGCGTCTCTGTTACAGTCGGTGTCTGTACACAAGGGCGTCATTTCTTTGTCTTCAGAACTCGAAGCTTTGCCTTTCTTTCCCATAATATCCTGAATACTGTTTTGTATAGTTCTCTGTTCTTCGTTCTTGCAGTTTACAAGTGAGGTGAGAATAATGATAAGGAAAGGTGATGGGAAAGCTTTAAATGCCGAAGACATATAAAATATACCACTTTACGTGAAATGGCTCTTCGATAAGCACAAAACCATATTTCATTAATGATTGGAAACTAACTCATTAATTAGCATTAAAGCACATAACCAGGTCTTGGTTTATGGAAAATACTTTTTCGAACAATGAGCCTGAAAGATCTGCGATGAAGTGATTTTTCGATTTTATTCGCAATATCACAGATCGCTTTGTCGCAGATCGCAACATCGCAGTATCGCTATATTGCTCTATCGCTCTATTGCAACATCGCAACATCATAATATCGTTGGAGCGTAGCATATGAAAATCATCCATTAATGTGTTTTCCGCAAAATAAGATTTGCAATATGCGTCATTGCATATCAATAGTTTGAGGTTTTTCAGCGTAAGTGATATTTAATGCATGCGATGCGATGAAGTCTCGCATCGCGATCTCGCAATCTTAGAATTACACTTGTAAAGAGGTATCCATTATCCTTTTAGCGATGCGATATTTCTTAAGGAGTGATTTTATCTTTCCTTATGATAAAACTTAAGTTTTTTAGATTTTTCAAGGGTATTTTCCTAAGTTTATGATGGTAAGTTTTATTTAAAAAAAAGAAATACAAGCACGAATTGATTTTTAAATTTTTTGAATAAGGGCCCCCACTTATTTAGTATTAGTAATAACACTAAATAAGAAAGGGGGTTGTTGCTGGCCATAACAGGTCCTAACCCAAATTTCTGCCAAAAACATAACATACAGACTAGGGTTAGCTCTAGGACTTAGGGGAATAGGGAGGAGGGATAAGGAAAGCCGATGAAAGTGTGTTTGAGTGTGGGAAGGGTAAAATGTGTAGGGAACTAGTTTTTTTTTGTGCCCAATGTAAACAATAGTGGAAAAACAAGAAAACATAATGTTAAACCTAGGAGAGGGTTCCCTAGTAAAAGGCTGAAAAATTGATGATTAGAGGTGGTGTTTTGCTTAAAATTACTTGTAACTAAGTCGAGGAGAGATTCACCTACAAGAGAGGACATTTGTAGTTATTCCTTTACTTCACACAATGAAAACCTAGTAAGCTGGAGAAAACACAGCGTGAGGATGAAAACACAATGTGGAAGACACAAAATGCAGTGTGAGGCAGGAAAATGTAGTGAGAGGATGAAAAATTCCCTTTGAGAGTAGAAATCTATGTTGAGGTTGCTTGGAGGGCTTTCAATGGCCAATTGGAGCTCTATACAAATGATATCAGTGAAAGAAATGCTTGAAATATCCTTTAAAACTTAAAAACACCATTTTTGGCATATGTCATGACATGACATCATCCTTCATTTTGAATCCAAAGTGAGATGTTTTGCAGTAATACCTTTATGAACTGAAGTAGTACCTTTACCTTTATTAAAAAGGCCTCATAAGATGCTAACTCCCTTATGTGTGGACTCAAGACCACAAACATGGCCCTTTTTAAGCTTAACACTCATATAATGATGACAATTACAAGTGATGACCTAGACCAAGACCTATATGATTACTTGACTGATCCACAACCTGTAATACTTGAAAAATGACATGACCATGATGAATAATGATAACAATGAATACTGAAGGGAGTAGCAATGACCTAGAGACACCAACCATTGTTCAAATTTTTTTATTTGAAGACCTACTGAAACAATATAAAACTTGACCTCGGACCCTATAAAAAACTTTGAAAGAGCACATTTGATCACTGGTGACTAGCAGGACTATAGACACTAAATTTGGCTCCAATTGGGGATGGAAGCTCCTTTAGGAGGTGTCAAGAACACCATAGACCAAGTAGCCTGATCCATTGGCCATGGAGTTAAAGCCAAAAATACCAAACTCAAACTAAAAACTGACAAACAAAATGAACTGGCTTAGCTCTAAAATTAACTACTGACTGAACTTAGCTCACCATCGAGATCATAGGGTCTTCACCTCGGGCTTCAAATCCTGATGATAATTGCCCACCTAATGAATATATATATACAATCATGTGAGATGATCCCTCCAATGTAACCAATCCAAAAAATGGCTACTTACTTGAATCATTCTCACACTTTTCTTGAGCAGGCATAAAAAACAAAAACTAGGCAACTTCAAGTATCCACTAAAAATGTGCTCATGATCAATAAATACAAGAAAATACATCTTCCCTATTGACTGTAGTAAAATAGTGTAGGTATCCTTAAAAATCTGAAATGTTACCTTGTCTTGAAAAAGATATTTAGCTGTGAGCTTTATAGAGAGATCCCTCTTTGGTTTGGCAGGGCTAGCTACGAAACCCTAAGGTGTCTGAGGTTACCTCCATTGATCTCCTTTTTCAGTCTTGGGATATTGTGGAGGATAATAGGAGGTCCAAATTCTTTTGGAGGGGATAATTTATCTATGGTAAATGTCCCTTCTAATATCATGTTTACCATGAGTGCTCCTACTTATAGAGTTTCTTTGTTATTAAGATGTCATCCTTCAAGTGCAATATATAGTCATATTAGAATCCATGCTTTTGAGAGTTCCTTTGTCCCTAGAGGAAATCCCTCTTGGGGAACTACGTCTCTTCCAAAGGGTCCAATACCATGGGCCTAATAAACCCTTTGATAATTATCCTTCTTTTGGAACTACACTATGGGGGGACCAAGGTCCATGTGGGGTTTAATCTTTACTCAAGACCCATTTAGCAATGACCAACTCTTAATTCTAACATCACTTGCTTTTTTTGATTTAGAAAGACTCACTAATGACCCCATATCCCACGACCCTCAATGGACACCAATGCTTATAAAAATACTCTATATATACAAAAATATGATAGAAATCCATGGGAGAACCTGACCACACACATCACCACATACCATATATTATGTTAATAAAATTCTTTAGTGGATGATAGTATTAGATTGTCTCTTCCAATGGACCCTAACTAGAGGTGCTACTAAATGTTACATCGAAATCAATAAAGCATTATACTATGATTATTTTTCTTTGTTTGAATGTTTCTAAATGATTTCTAGGTAATTTGATGGTAAGATATTGGAAGTGATCTACTATCTACTTTTAAGTAAGGCACTTCCACCGACACCTATAATCATATCCATAAGTGGAGGCAACACAAGTGGTTGATTAGGACCAAGATTCTCAATTGACTACTTAATGAATGGTTCACCCAATTCTTGTCGCCTTATATTTTCAAGGATGTAGCTATGGACGAGGTGGCCATAAAGGGGCAAGCTATCTTGCATGCCCAACATATTGACTTGATGTATTCATAGTCAAGAATCCTGTATGATATCATTTGCAATACTCTGCGACCATAGATTGATCAACAATGCCCCAAAATAGGACCATGCTTTGATGGTGTGGTTAATTCTATCTCTAATGATGTTGTGAGTCAATTAGCTACTCAACTAAGAAAATTGATTGTCACATCGCAAGCCCTTGAAACTATGACTAGGTCTCAACAAGAAAAGTCTCTTGAGTAGACTGTTGAGATTCATACAGTTCATTTTACACATCCTTAGAATTCGTAGCAACTTGGTGGTAAGACGAAGAGAAAAAAAAGGGCACTTCTAAAAAATCTCAATAGGCACAATAAATCCAACCCAACATGGGTGGGGATAAAAGTGAACAAAGACATATGGTTAAGCTCCCTTCATTTTTTTTCAAGGTTACCGTATAACTCATGAGTTCCCAAGGATGGATGAGATTCATTGCTTCCTAGAAGAACTAGCAACCATGAAGTAGCATGCATTCTATGTACATCCATTCCCATCCCAAACATAAGAAGGAATGGTTGCAACACTCCCCCTCCTTAGCCTGGGGGAACAAAAGGATCAAACTTACATGGAGGTCCATCACATATTCTTATGTACCATGAGGAATGCAATTGTTTAACAGAGAAAAAAGTTATGAGATGCTCCAGAGTAGTTCTTCATCCATATTCCAAAGACCTTATCATCCCCACTCAATCTAATGGACCTCTCAAATTGGATAAACTCTTGGAGATAATGATTTGTGCATTGAGGGTATTCTCTATTGATCGACACAAAATCCCATTGCTAGGGTTACCTAACATTACAATATTATCAAGAATGTAGCCAAAGAACGATATGTCATGTCCACTTTGGAGGGTTTACATAGTTTTCCTACGTAACATATAGTCTTGTTGACTACAATGGAAGGGGGTGATCCCTTAGAGTCGAATTTGATTACATTTGACATTAATAAAAGTAGACATAGGTTATCCCATTAGGTCACTTTTCAGATATCAATTTGTATCTTTAACATATATATTCACCACACTCTTATAGATGAAGGATCCATCACTTATATCATGGTCTCATCATGATGGAAAGATCCTTTTTCTTTAGAAATTTTCCACTCAAGTATGAAACTTGAGGCCTTTGACAGGCATATATCCTTGACTAAGGAATCTTTCCTTGCAATTTAAATTGAGCTAGGAGGTACGATGCTTGAGGACTTTGATGGGCATACTTCCTTGACTAAGGAATTTTTCCTTGCAATTTAAAATTGAGCTAAGAGGAAAAAAGATTTCCATTGATGTTGAAGTTGTTGAAGACCTTCTTGAGTATAATATTCTCCTTGCACATAGACAACTTTATGTTATGATTGTTGTTGTGTATTCTATCTTTCTAGTTATTTTCTTTCCGAAGAAGAAAAAATCATCACTATTAATTAGCTTTAATAATGTACACCAATGACCAAATTTACTACTAAGCGAACTTTGGTGCCATTTGTTAGTGATAACCCCTTGGGATATGCGAATTTCAATGTGGGATATGAAATTCATTCCTAAAGAGATGAAAAACATACATTAATGACATTATGCCCTCATATGAAAAATGGGATACCAATAAT
Organism: Pinus taeda; assembly: GCA_000404065.3. Classification (NCBI taxonomy): domain Eukaryota; kingdom Viridiplantae; phylum Streptophyta; class Pinopsida; order Pinales; family Pinaceae; genus Pinus; species Pinus taeda. Next base: position 12,969 of record APFE031026263.1, read on the forward strand.
AGGTGCAAACCCACCATTTTGAGAGTGAGATTTGTTAAATACATTTCTTGAGAGATGAAAAACATGGATTAATTACATTACATTATGCTCTAATTAAAAATGCAATAGAATTATATAACTAGTGCAATATAAGGCTAAAATTAATGCTAAATCTAAAATTTAAAATTTATATATCAAATATCTTATTCATTTTTAAAAAACAATAGTCTCTAAGTACGATTTTTTGAAAAATATTCCAATTTATTATAAGCTAATTTATCTAAAATCCAATACAAATTCATTATAATCACAAAATCAATTCTAAAATATTAATAATGTATACTTAAAATTTTAAATTTATATTTAAATCTAAAATTATGATAATTTTTTCAAAAAAATACTTTTATGATATTCTTTATAATATATATACCCTCAACATTTAAAGATATTCCTTTGAGATAAAGCAAATCGGTAGAGAAAACAAACGCTAAAATAAGTTAAAAAAACAACCTAGTTTTAATTTCCTCCCCACAAAAAAAACATAACAATATAACAATATAGATTTCATTTAAAAATAATATTATAACAAAAAAAAGTGTCTCAAAAAAACAAAAAAAACAAATCAATATAGGTTTCATTTAAAAATAATATTATAACCAAAAAAATATAGCTCTCATTTGGCTTGACATGACACAATAATCCAAGAGCATACAAATAATCTTAGACTGAAAAAGAAAACATAACCACCTCCAAATGGCGGATCTCATAGAGGAACTTGTTACCAAACGGAAACCTACATAAAAAAACCAGAGTTGTTAAAATTATAATTTCACCGTGCGCGCGGTCAGCAGTCAACGCACGGAGAAAACCACTCAGGGCAAACCTAAACCGCCAGTATCATATCGCACCGCTTTTGGCTTAAGGAGGTTTCCGTACGATGTTGGTCCGATACTGACAAACTGACACCCATGATGCTGGCATGACATAAGCACCTGACACTTTTCGGAAGGTATCTTTCACCCATCTCGCCCCTTCCGATATTGTTTTCACCCCTTGATTTACCTCCAGCATTTACGTTCGTTGATTTACCAAGTTGCACGATGGGTTAAAGGACAGTGAGAAAGGGTGTCCCGATATGCAACCTCCGCCGTTTGATTAAAGCATTCTCTCTCCACCGTTCGATTCAAGGAAAGTACACGGGGTTTGGTAAAACTAAATTAAATACGTGGAGTAAAGTTTTACCCATACCTTAAGTTAAATTTTATGACATGTTTTTGGTAAAGTGCTTAAATGTTTTACGGCCCGTAATAGTTATGGCATAAGGAAGTATGGGCGAAAATGTACGGTAAGTTTTATTTTATTATTTTGGCATATGTATTGAATAACCGTTGACTCCATGTTATAGTGTATTCCATTTTTGCACACGGGGTGGAGGTGAAGTTTAGTTTTTTTACAGCAGGAAGTAAAAACAGAGGGTCTGCAGCACCCGTAAAAACACAGAGATTAATTTTGTATTGCAGGGAGGAATGCACAGAAGTGCATGAATATTTTTGGGACTGTAATGTGAAAGTTTTTATGCAGTAATTTTGTCTTGGTAATGTAAGAAGTAAAAAGGAATGCACAGCAGTGCAGGAGGAGCAGTGAATGAAAAACCAGTGGATTGTTTTGTTGAAAACCATGTATTGTTTCACAGCAGTGAAAAGGTAAATCTGTAACTCCTTGTAAGTTTTGTTTTCACACAGCAGTGAATGTAAATGAAATTTTTACACACAGTGGTGTAAAATTTCATAGGAGGCAGAGTAACTTTTGTGTAAATGTTTTGGTGAATCCCTCTGAGTGAAAGAGGATGAATATGTAAATGGTTTTGTTTAATGAAAAGAAATCTTTTTATGGTGGTGAAATACTTTGTCCTGTGTAATTATTTTAAAAGGGACTTCTCTGTGTAAAAGATCCTGGTGTAAGGAAACAGAGCATTGCCTCTGTGTTTTATATTTTATGGTTTTGGTATTTATCCATCCCAAACAGAGCAAAAATACCAAACAGTGGTATCAGAGCTGGCTTAGGCTCTTTGCAGGAGACAAAGAAGCTGAAAGGGAGGAGTTCTTTTGGTTGCAGCAGTCAGTGGTTTTTTTTTAAATATACAGTCAAGGATTTAGAAGCATAGCTGAGAATGCAAGGAATGGCCAGCACAAGCACTGGTATGGGTATGTTTAACACCCAGCTCCCACAGTTCAATGGGAAGAACTATGACTACTGGGCAATAACTATGAAAGCCCTGTTCGCCTCTCAAGATTTATGGGAAATAGTTCAAGATGGCTTTGATGAACCAGCAGATGAAACTGAGTTTAATAGTTTAACTCCAGGAGAGAAGGATCTGCTGAAGAGCAATAGGAAGAAGGACTCAAAAGCCCGTGTGTTGTTGTATCTAGCAGTAGACCAGAGTGTGTTTCCAAGGTTATCAGCAGCTGAGACATCCAATGAGGCATGGGAAACTCTCAAGACAGCCTATCAAGGCATGGAGAAAGTGAGGACAGCTAAACTACAGTTGCTGAGAAGAGATTTTGAGAATCTCAACATGAAGGAGTCAGACAATATTGACTCATTCTTCACACATGTAATTAGTCTGATCACACAGATGAGGACTCATGGAGAAACCATTGAAGATAGGAGGATTGTGGAGAAAATATTGAGGGTCTTACCCTCAAAGTTTGATGCTATTGTCACCACCATTGAAGAGACCAAGGATCTCTCAAACTTTTCAGTTGATGAGCTCCATGCATCACTGATAACACATGAGCAGAGATTGAGTAGGAATCAGAACTCATCTCTAGAGCAAGCCTTCAAGACCCAGATGTCCTTTGGAAGAGGAAGAGGTCAAGGCAGAGGAAACAAGAGAGGAAGAGGCAGAAGTCAGAACAGAGGTGGAAGGAACAGTCCAGCAAATGCTCAAGGAAGAGGCAGCAATTCAAATCAGAACCAAGGCCAAGGCAGCAGCCAACAAAGAGGACAACATCATGCTCAAGGACAAAGGTATGAAAAATCCAATGTCCAATGCTATTATTGTAAAAAATATGGGCATTATGCGAGTGAATGTAGGAAGAAGCAGCATGATGAGTAATAGACAAAATGCAAATGTTACTAGAGAAAACATCAGCCAAAATAATGTGTTGTTAGCTTGTAACATGGCTGAAACAAATAGTGAAGACATATGGTTTTTAGACTCAGGTTTCAGCAACCATATGACAGGAAATATAGCTCTCTTTTCTGCCCTAGATAAAAATATGAAATCAGAAGTCACACTAGGAACTGATAGCAAAGTTTCTGTTATGGGAAAAGGGGAGGTAAAAATATTTACAAAGCAAGGAGAAAGGAAAACCATAGCAGATGTCTATTATGTCCCCGGAATGAGATGTAACCTCTTGAGTATTGGA